>JAOWBH010195490.1:0-17889 GCA_028566215.1 Silene coronaria
ATACATCAATTTTTGATGATATATTATTGCAAATATTTTTTTAATTAGCTTCTTATCATGTGCCCTAAGAAAGTATCCTCCTTGCAAATATTACTGCACTTTGGGAAGGGTATCCTCCTCATGATATGTCATACAAAGTTTAAAAAAATGATTAGAACAAAGAAAGTAACGAGTACGCCATATTTTGTTCTATGTTAACATCAACGGAACCAAAGTTGGGCAAACATAGCCCGAATTGGTCAATTTGTTTCGTAAATGAGGTAAAAGAACTTGATTAAAAAACAATACAACACATTCTATACACATTACAAATCTATATCTATATAACTATATAATAGAGGAACCACTTGACACGTGCAGTCCCACAATCAATCTCACGTAAAGTTTTCCCGCCTAACTAAACAACGAAGAAACCTCAAACCCTAACAAAATTGTTTAAATCGGCTTTTATTTTAGCAGCCCCCACTGCTCCCTCATATCCTCTTTGTCTCTATTCCTCACAAATCTGTTCCTGGCCTTTTTTCTCTTGATTTTCTCGCTCATTTTCGAAAACAATTCTATTGTAACAACTCCGATGTACGATCAAGTAAGATTGACAAGTAATCTAATGGGGGAAGATGGATTTTCAAGTAAAGTGCATCCCGTATTTTCGTATGGTTCCATTTTTACCTGTTTTAAAGAATAATTTGATTTGATTTAAATATAGAAATCCTCTGTATCTTTTTTATTGTCGTGTACTGATTTATGTACCGGTTTCTAAATTTAATGCAGGATACAACATGGAAGAATTAGGATGAATCTAATAGCGTGAAAGGCTATTCCTATTCACATCAACATGTACCGATTTATGTACCGATTTCACATCGATATGTTCCGATATTCCAAGCAGTTGCCTTTAAAGTGAATATTGATCTTATGGCTTACCCTTTGTATATTGTCTGTTATACTGATGAGAGAATAATTTGCTCTAGACAAGTGAATTGTTATAGTAGTATTATCATAATTTAGTAGTAATCCGTAGGGTGAGGAGCACAAATATTTTGATGGATTATTTTTAGACGTTGTCATTTTGCCTTTAGTCATTCTCTTTGACTATCTATCTTACTAATCCAATTGAGTGATTGTTCTTCAATGTTTTCCCCTGCCAGACCTACTCTTAAAGTACAAGATATCATTAGAGCTCAATATGCTTTCAATTTTTAACTACAATAATATAAGTGTTGTAATTCTGTTGCTTTGTAATTTTTTTATTTTGTTGGAACTTGGTTGTTATATGTTCGTTTTTTAACCGATACTCTCCCTTATATTACATTTACAAATCAATTTTTCCAATGTTGCTCTCGGCAACAAAAGCTATTGAAGTCACATGTTAAGCCATCAACAAACAAGTAGACATAATATTCTTTGTCTGATTTATCAAGTTCAAAGTCTACAAGTTTGTGAAATTTTGTAAGAGAGTACTTTTACACTTTGTTACCACTATGTGTATTCTTAATTCTTGGTACAAGCCTCTTCTTCATAATGAAGATTCTTTACACACTCATTCCATTAATTTGTTTTGCATTTTTTTCACTTACCTCTTTATTTTAAAATGTGTTGTTACAGTATACAAGGGAAATACTTTTGCGAGTTATTTATAACATATACATGATCTACAAATGTGTTTGTTCACATTCTGTTTATAGAACTTTGGTATGTCTACTATTGATATATCAGGCGATAATTTTATACATTAATTTGATGTTTAATAGTATCAATATTATAAGAACATGAGTATGCTCTTCGTTGTTAGTCATCCTTTCCTGATATATATGTCTACCTCTTCGTTTAGACAAACCTGACATCCTCCTCCATCCATTTCCCCACCAATATGCTCTCTTGCCTTTTTCTCTTGGTATCCGTTGATCTCTTAAATAAATTTCCAAAAAATTGTAGCACATCCTAAATATAACGTATGTTGATAGCATAATCCTGAGATGTCAAGATAGAGGATGAATATAATGATTAGTGGATAGAGTTTGAAGTAAAATTGCATAATTTACCTTTTATCATCTCATTTTTTTCCTACATTATTTTTGGAATAATTAGCTTTGATTGTGAAACACGCCGATTTTTGCGCATATAAGATATATGTTATTGTTTTGTTAGTTTGGTCGATTTACCAATTCTTAATATTTGTGGCAGGATATAACATGGAAGGTTGGGACGAATCTAATGTTGCGAATTTGTGCGACACAGTTTAGAGGTAATTGCATTATTGCCCTGGTGTGTTTCACTACTGATTGGTTCGATCAATCAGTTCACATAGTGATGTCTTGCTATACTACCTCAAACTAATACTCCGTGTATGTTTTAATTTATGGAGTAATTAACTAATTTCTCCATAAGGAATTGTGATTCTAACAAGCGAGAACAATACTGTAATATCGACTTCATTGTTACAACTCTTGAAATTATAAGTTGAATAGCATCTATGCATGTTGACATTGTGATGTTATTTTTGGTCCCTGCTAATAAGCGGTGAATCTGCAAATAGGTTTTAACTCTTCATTATAATATCGACTTCATTGTTAGTACCAAAAATAAAAATAATAATATCGACTTGGTTGTGAAGTTTTATAGCAACATAGGCTTTTGTCCCTGCTAATAAGGGATGAATTTGCAAATTAAGCACTCCCCATGCTTGGAACCAAAAGATATACTTCCTCATCTCATTCATTGGTTTACCTTATTTATTCTTTCCGAGTAGTATTTTAAGCAAAGGTAAACAAATGAATGACACGGGGGAGTAACAATGTTTTCATGTGAATAACGACTCATGTTTACTATGTGTGTTTGCAGCCTTGCAGGTATGCATCTGAGCATCTTAGGTTAGCCTGTCAATATGTCTACAAAAATGCCACTCCAGGAAGCGTATTGAAAGGGTATTAGCTCCGATGTCCGTCAATTGAAGAAAACTGAGGTTCTTTTGTTAGAAAAAAGAACCATCGTTCCCAGCTCTGTTCCAAAGGCGTTGGTGGGTTAAGACTCTTAAGAGAGTATGTATTTGTTACCCTTCACATGAAGTAAGTTTAGATAAAAGTCATTGGCGTATGATCAATAATGGAAAGTGTGAATCGACATTAATATTCACAATGTATATGAGCTTGTTGTTTACTCAAATTATTAAGAAATGAAAGCATTAATACCCTACGTTTAAAGCTGCAAAATTTTTGATAAGTGATGACTTGCAATTAACATCAGCTATATAATGTGGACACAGATGCACAGTGACGTTGGATCTTGAAATTGATTGATACGAATTACTTCATAGTTTATATAAGGCAAATTTGCATTTAAAATCTTCTTAAGCTTAAACTGATCAAACATGCTTATATGAGATGACTAAAATAAAAGCAGAATGTATTAAGGAAAAGTAAAAGATTTGTATAGATGCACATGTTGGATGATATTTGATCCGTTTTAATATTAAGACGAATACCGCCGTAGTTAGAAATATTTTACAATGAAGCACGGCTCTTTTGTACATTCCATGCTCATGAAATCATGATCATAATTCATAGCTACGAGAATAATACTTCCTAAATATTCTTTTCTATTTGTCAATTACGATTCATTTAGGTTGGTTTTGGGGTACACATTTCATATGTAGCATATTTCCTAAGTCATGTAAATCGTTTATACAAGAAGTTGTAAATTCAACTAATATAATGTTACATTTTAAGGGTTTAAAACTTAATTAATAATGCGTATATTATCTATATATGCCCGTGCAATTTTGCACGGGTTCTAAGCTAGTGGTAAAATATTTACAAATAAAAGAACTTGATTAAGAAATGTTGATGAACTCTGTGTTGCTACAAGCACTTTTTAAGTACATAATCTACCCGACGGTCTTAACTAAGACCAACTGAACAACACAATCGATGATACCCGTCTTCAAATTAGATGTGATTTCCTACCATCACAAATCACAATCATCGTAGAGTGCGTGTCTGCCAATTGCCCTCTGCGTCCTTATTATGGAAAAGGACACTCGGTATATGCTCGACAAACGAGTAATGGTATTGACCTGGTAGAATGCGATCAGTGAAACGTGATGACATATTGTAGAAGTTTAGTGTTGTTAGTGTTGAAAGGTACTGGATTGTGGACGGAACTTCCAAATTCTCGCTTTCTCCGATTGACATCTCGTCTAGAAGAGGTAAACCGCCTTTAGCTATAAGCAAGAACTTGAGAGAATGCAAATCTAAGAGCTGTAATACCTTGAGCTTCTGAAATCCGTGATTTGAAATTTTTATCTGCTCCCCGATAAATGCGTCTAATAGTTGTAGCTCGACCAGATTAGATAATAATTTTAAGGCCTCGAGAGGATTGACAGGTAGTTTTGACCACCTTAGACGGATTTTGACAAGGTTTTCAAGCCCACTTATCCAAGCAGGAAATAAGGGTAAAGGTCCGCTTAAGTACAGTCGTTTCAACCTTTCTGGAGGAGAACTGACATTCCTCAGATCGATACAGTCATCAGTATTACTTCTTGTGAATACGCTGAGCGCTTGAAGATTACTCAGACGGTCAATTACAGAACACATTGCCTGCCCATCGTTCAACTTGAGCCCTGTGATTCCCAACTTTCTTAATTGTGTCAAGTTTATTAACTCCTTCGCCCAATTCCTATGTGCAGCAGTCAAATCCAAGAAAGCGAGTTTTTGTAGTTGGAAGCATCTTCCCAGTCGCCCTTCAGGTATCTTCACTCCGATGATTTTCATGCAGGGGGCGTCAGAAGAGATATCGTGCTTAAAATAGTATCCAAGAAGATGTCGTAGATTATGAAGTTGATTGAATTCTTTGGGAAGCTCGGAAATGGAGGTTTGTTTCAAATCTAATGTCTGAAGTTTCTCAAGCTTACCAATGGTTTTTGGAATACTTGAAACTCGAGTGCCTCTCAAACTTAAATAGCGTAAATTGAGTAGCGTACCAACTTCGTTGGGAATAGAATCTATAGGAGCGTTAAACAGATCGAGAATTTTCAACAAACTAACGCTCTCCAAAAATCTGTCGCCGAACACCTTTGCCATGATTGAATTTTCCACGTCTTGTAAGAAAAGACTTCGAATGCTCGAAGGATTTCTCGTAATATTGTCCAATTCCTGTACATGACAGTCGTGTTTCTTGTAAATGGATAACCGTCTAGATGTTGGTTTGCCAGAAGTGCCTTTCTGGGAAAGAATCTTGCAAAAGCTGAGTTCGTGCAACTTCGATAAAATCACCTCATGTAAGAATTTGCTTACGACACCCAAGGTTTTAACTTGTCCTGACGGATCTCTAAATTTAACTTCAACCATGCTCATATTGATTAGATCATTCATATATTCTTCTGCGACTTCTTCCAGCGTTAAACTCCCTCTACCTTCTCGTATGAAACCCTCTGCTATCCATAGCCGAAGTAGTCTCATTCGTGCAATGGGATACCTTTTTGGAAACAACCCGAAATACAAAAAACACGGTCAGGTGGAAAGGCAAATCATAATAACTCTGCATAAAAGCAATGTTTATTCCTGCTAGTTGGTGATTTGAGTCCAAGTAAAACCCGAGACTATGACGTACCTTACTCCATTCAGTCAAGTCATCTGCCCGGTTGGATAACAGATTACCAACTGAAATTATAACAGGAGGTAATCCTCCACATTTTTTTACGATCCCACGAGCCAAATCCTCCAATCTTGAAGGACAACTTCCGCCAGATCCTTGAAATATCGTTTTGCAGAAAAGCTCCAAAGCCTTGTTTTCGGGTAAAGGTTTAAGTTTGTACAAACCATTCCTTAATCCGCTTAACCATGCATGCGCTACATTCTCATAACGTGTCGTTATTAATATTTTGCTGCTCTCTTTGTTGGTATCCAACAAGTGCTTGATATTTTTCGTCAGCTCTAAGTCTCCTTCTTGAACATTGTCGAATACAACCATGTACCTGCGAGAACCGATGATAAAATCAGTGACGATTTATGAATTTATTACGCTCCATAGAGTGTTCGGAAACTTTGTAAAGGAGGTTGCAAGTATTGTGAATGAAGCATTACCTTTTCTGCTGTATGTATTCCTTAAGTAGATGTTGTAAGGACCTTTCATCCATGTCGTTAACTATACGCTTACTATAACGCCTATCGGTTGCTGTAGAAAACTGCACAATCATGCTCCGTAGAATTGCATCTTCTTGCCTGCACTCAGATACAAGAATCCAAGCACGAAGTGTGTAGCGAGACCTTATTGCATTGTCCTTGTACACACTTTCAACAATAGTCGTCTTTCCTAGTCCTCTCATTCCAACCACTGCTACTGTCGAGGGTCTCCCACCGACATTCTGAAAGTCAAGAAAGTCGATAATTTCTTGCTTAGCAATATCGTCTACAACTTCATAACCAGCTGTCAATGTAGTACACTGATTCAAGGATCTGCTTATTAGTCTAGCTTGATTATTGTTGCTGCATTGACCACGCTGAATACCACTGTCGCTAATAAACCTTAATCGGTCTGCTCCTGTAATACGAGTTGCATCATCGAGCAAAGATTTCATGGTATACGCCATATCGCTGACATGTCGTAATATATAGTGTTTCAACTTAGAAATTTTACTTTTCTTCAGGAACAGCTGATGATACCGTTCTATAGCATCCTCAATGTTGAAAGCAAACTCTCGTACTTGTGTCAACCAATGTTTGGCTGCCTCATTTCCCCCGGCTCTCTCTTCCGCATCCATTAGCCTACTCGAGATGTACTGCAATTCACTCTTTATCTTATTTACATCGTCTTTGAGATTGGCGTACAAGGTTACTTCGTCATTAACCAGCTGAAGAACGAGCTGAATAGCGCTTTGTATATCACTCATTCCTCTTAATCCAATAACAAGTAATAATTCTGCGTCAAAGTTTAGATTAGGGATGGTAACTGGCCGAATCTGAACTGGGTCCTCCCGGTCCAAAATCCAGTTATGCGTGAAACACACTGGACCGGATTGGACAGATGCAAATCACGTAGATCCGGATCTGGATTCTCTGGTCCAAGCTATATTTCATAGCCACATAACAAAAAAAAACAAGCATAAAGGAAGTCAGTAGCAACATTTAATTCTAATAGGGCCAGGATCCAGTGAAAACCACTAACATATGAGACCTATAAGAACTTTCACTAAATCTCCACATAATCCTGTTTCAAAAGTTTGGATGAATAATTTAAAGTTAATTTAGGCTATTCAAACGCACTAAATGATTCTCCCTCATATTCTACCTATAGTTCCCCTTTCTCTAATACGGAGTATATGTGAATAGAATTATTATGAAAGGGGAACTATAGGTAAAATAGGAGGGAGTATAAATAAACAAAATTTATTGATTATATTAACAAAAAGCATGTGTTTATGGTATAAAAATTTAATTTAATGATACACTAAAACAGGTACTTGTGCCTGAAAAAGGATATTAGGTGCATGAAAAAACTTATTACTAGGTGAATGAAAATTAATTAAATGTATTTCACATCGATTTTCGTCAAAAATTATAATTTTCCGACCAAGACATATGTTATCTAGGCATAAAATTCTAAGCCGAATCCATATATGTCTTTATTTTGAAAAATTAAATATTATAAGATGGAGTTTTCATATTTCTCATTAGGTTACTGGTTCTCAATTCTAATACAATAATAACAAGTTGATAAGTTAGCAAAACTAGGCAGCCAACAAATTCCCAAAAAAACAAAGAAAAAAGAAATATATGTTCTTTTAAAAAAAAAAAAAATTCATTGTGTCAGGTATTTTAATCATAAGGTAAACAAATGATTATGATGCACGTCACTAAATTAACTCAACAAATCAGCTAAACTTGTATCATTAAGTAGTTTTTGTCAACAAAGAGAAATTCTTATGTCACTCATTGGATGTACTACGTCACTATAAATCGCACTTGTGACTCCCTTTACACTAAAAAAAAGTTGTACAACATCAAGAAAATTAAACTAGACCGAGGTATACCTTGTTGAGTAGACAATAATGAGTTTGAGGCTTTTGCTGAAAGGCGGAAGACGGTTGGCAGCGAGCGCCAAACGAGCGGTTGTTGATTGTGGGATGAGGAGTTTCAACTCTTGTTAAGATGATGAGTGATTGAGGGAGTAACCGTAAGAATGAGGGAGTTATCTGTTATCTTTAAATCTAGCAAATGTTGCTCTATAGATGATGCACCACAGCCTCAAAATTTTATGAATTATAAAAATTAAAATTCTTTGTTGAATGAGTCAATTTTGTCACTCAACTCCACATGCATGCATTTACGTGGTGTTTTCCTTCAAAGTATTGTCTAACATTCAACTCCAAATGCATTTACATTTTTTTTTTTTTTTTTTTTTTTGGTAACGAGGGAACCCGCAGTCGCTACCTTTGGTGCACATTGGGTAAACCCGCGGGTGTACGCGATAGCCTGCAAACCACGTATATCAGGTAAGTCACCCGAGAGTGACAGACTCGAAGACTATAAGGCATGAATTCAGGCCAAGAATGCTCCACAAGATTTGCTTTTGAAGAGGTTTGAACCTGAGTCTCCTGTGAATTTCACCCAAGTTTTAACCACTAGACTCTACCCTTGCGGGCAAAAAGCGTTGAGAAGGCTTTCTCTTAGGATTTTCCTTCAAAGTATTGTGTAAATTTGTGTTGCATTAAAATCATAATCATATTACGGTAAATGACATGTTTAGTAATTATTTTAGACTACGCGTGATTAAATAAATAAATTTCTTATTTCATATTTCAGGGGCATCCTTAAAATCAGTGGGAAAAAATTTAATTTTTAATGGGAACCAACGACTAATTACATCAGGTAAAATCCACAAAAATATGAAAATTTAACAATTAATTTCGAAGTTTCCTCTTCGGCCCTCGCCCCACCACTACTTAAGAAATAAAAAAAAAAACACGTTACGACTAAAACATTTGGCCAATTGGCGGAATACTTTTCCTCCTAAATGGACACGGCTCAAGTCCACATGTGAATCCAATCCAATTCTTCTAATCCTTTTAGACTCCAAGGGGGTTACATTCAAAACCAATTGGCACGTTCTTGTGTCCATTTTGGCCTAACCTAAACCCAACTCATTATATGAATGTCTTTTCGGAGTTTTTTCCCGCTTACGTAGACTCTATTAATTGACGTTGGACGTTCAATCTTAACTTCTCAATTTTTAGACTTTTACTGCTATTACATTATTTGACGATTTGTCGATTTATAAGTGTTAATTGATTGATTTTGTTGTTAGTTTAACTTAAATTTCCAATTACTGAAAACCCTAATTTAGTTTAGTGATCAATTAATTAAGTTCATTTTCTTGTTTTTCTCATTAATTTATTTGATGAATTGATCACTTAGTTGTTCATAAATTACAGAGTACTTGTTTCTTTACTGATTTGATGAAATGATGCAGATTAATTAATTCATTTTCTTGTTTTTGTTACTTGCTCTGTCCCGGGTCATCTGTTTAACTTTTCCGTTTAGGGTGTCGCAGTCATTTGTTTACCTTTCTATGTTGAGAATATTTGAGAGGTAATTTGATCATTGACAATTCGACATAACTGCAATAACAACCCTAATGGCCCCTTTCCTCTCCTTGGTTTTTGTGTCAAACCAAAGGTAAACAAATGGCCGGAGTGGAGAGAGTATTTTTATTGCTAATTTGATGAACTGATGAAGATTAGTTGTGTATAGTTATTTGATTAGCTGTTAATTGTTTTACGTGCCATCAAATAATGCAATCCTGGCATCCTGCCATACCCAAGATATGTGTCACACCCGTGGATATATTGTAATAAAGCGGTTTTACAGCAATGAATGAGATTGTAATCCTATTGTTTCTCTCTGTCTGGCATTTCTGTTCTCAGGCTCACTCTGTGCTCACTGATTCTCGGTGTTAGTGGTTCTGGAACTCTGGAAGTATACACGAGTTCTGAAGCAATTGTCGGGTTTTGAGGTCATTGACACAGAAGCTAGCGAAATTGCTCACTGTTTTCCTGCTGCTGCTGTTGGGCTGAGGTATTTCTTCTTCTCTTTGATGTGTTTAAATACATTGGTTATTACCATTATAATCAGTTGTAATTCATGAGATGTAGAATAGTTCTACTTGTTTGGAATTAACGCATGGGGATTAAGATTATGTTGATATATAGTGTGAACAAAATTAATTAGGATTTAAATGTGGGAATAATACTACTTTTATTATTAATCCAATAAGAACAATATAACGATTAACAACAAAGAGTACATAACAATAAAGAGTACATACAAGAGTATGATATATATGAGGAAATAGTAAGAGTAGCCTGGGTTGAAGCGCTTAACGCTATCCTTAGAGAGAAAACGCCCCACTGCACTTGTAGAAGTTTTGTATATGCGCTCCTCTCCCGATATACGACAACGTGTCAGATCAATTGTATGCAGCAAAACATCCCCCAACCAATGTCAATTTTTTTGCTCCGTAGGATCTGGGTAGGATCTTGGGACTTGGATCCATTGCCATATCTTTATTGCAATGTTGCCAAACCTACCCCTCAAATCGGATGTGATTTGTTACCCTTGTGAAGAATTTTTTTCTGGTAAACTGTAAATCACCGTAGTGTGTATGTCTGCCAATTGCCCTCTGCGTCCTTATTATGGAAAAGGACAGTAGGTATATGCTCGACAATTGAGTAATGGAATTGACCTGGTAGAATGCGATCAGTGAAATGTGATGACATATTATAGAAGTTTAGTGTTGTTTAGTGTGGAAAGGTGCTTGATGGTAGAGGGAACCTCCAAATTTTTGCTTTCACCGATTGACATCTCGTCCAGAAGAGGTAAACTGCCTTCAGCTATGAACAAGAACTTGAGAGGATGCAAATCTAAGAGATGTAGTACCTTAAGCTTCTGAAATCCATGATTTGCAATTATTAACTGCTCCCCAATAAATGCCTCTAACAATTGAAGTTCCACCAGATTAGGTAATAATTGTAAGGACTCAAGAGGATCGTCAATTAGATTTGACCACCTTAGACGGATTTTGACGAGGTTCTGGAGCTTAGATATCCAAGTAGGAAATAAGAGTAAAGGTCCACTTAAGTACAGTCTTTTTAGCATCGGAGGAGGAGACTTGACATTCCTCAAATCAATACTCTCAGTTTTACTTTGTGACAATACATTGAACACTTGAAGATTTTTCATTTCATCAATTAGAGCACACATACCGTTCCCTTCAAACAATTTGAGCCCTATGATTCCCAACTTTCTTAACTGCTTTAAGTTTTTCAACTCCGCCACCCAATTCCTATGTTCAGCATTCACATCCAAAAATGCAAGTTTTTGTAGTTGCAAGCATTTTCCTAATAACCCTTCAGATATCTTCACTCCATGGATCTTCATACAGTGGGTTTCAAAAGGCATATTGAACTCATAATAGTATCCAAGAAGATGTCTCAGATTATGAAGTTCGCTAAATTCTTTGGGGAGTTCAGTAATCAAGGTGTGTTTCAAATCCAATGTTTGAATATTCTCAAGTTTACCTATGGTTTTTGGAATCCTTGAAACTCGCGTGCCTCTCAAACTTAGATACCGTAAGTTGAGTAGTGTACCAACTTCTTTTGGAATAAAATTTATCGGAGCATTAATCAAATCAAGAACTCTCAACAAATTTATGTTCTCCAAATTTTTTTGTTGAAAACCTTTTCCATGATTGGTGGTTCTACATCTTCTAAGAACAGGCTTCGAATGCTCGAAGGATTGTTTGTAATATTGTCCAATTCAAGAGCCTGGGACACATGATTCTTGTGAATGGACAAACGCTTAGATTTTTCTTTTCCGAAAGAACCTTCTGGGGAAATAATTTTGCAAAAGCCCTGCTCATGCAGCTTCGATAAAATTAGCTCATGTAAGAAGTTGTTTACTACACTCAAGGTTTTAACTTTTCCTGATGGATCTCTAGATGTAACTTCAACCATGCTCGTATTGATCAAGTCATTCATATATTCTTCCGCAGCATCTTCAAGTGTAAAATTGCTTCTACATTCTCTTATGAAGCCTTCTGCTATCCATAATCATAGTAGTCTCATTCGGCCTATGGGATAACCTTCTGGAAACAACCCGAAATACAGAAAACAGGGTCTGAGCCTAAAGGGAAAATCATAATAACTCTGCATAAAGGTTCTGTTTAAACCTGATAGTTCTCGATTTGAATCTAGGTAAAACCCTAGACCATCACGAACCTTGCCCCATTCACTCAAGTCTTCCCCTTTGTTGGATAAAAGATTACCTACTGCAATTATTACTGGAGGCAGTCCTCCACATTTTTCGACTATCACAAGAGCTAAATCATGCACACTTGGAGGACAACTTACGCCAGATCCATGAAATGTCTTTTTCAAGAAAAGTTCCCAAGCTTTGTTTGCAGGTAAAGGTTTGAGTTTGTACAAACATTTACTTTAACCCTTTTAACCATAAATGAGCTACATTCTCATTACGTGTAGTTATTAATATTATGCTTTTCTCTTTGTTAGTATCCAGCAAGGCCTTGATATTTTTGCCAGCTCTAGATCTCCTTCTTGAACATTGTCGAATACAACCATGTACCTGTGATATTATTTTCAACAATTAAAGGACTTTATAAGCTTCAAATGTATCTAACTGATGATACTAGACGGTACAAAACCAAGCCATATAATCGGTGACACTTTATTGAGCTCCTTTATAGAGTTGTTGAACTCCTTTACAATTTGTTAAGTTTCTTTATAATAAAATCAGACATCTCCGTAACTTTTTCAAGGAGCTGCACTAGTGTACGGCCTACCAAAACATAAAGTTAAAAATTGAAACAGGGTACCTTTTCCCTTGTATGCGTTTTTGAAGTAGATGTTGTAAGAACCCTTCATCCATGTTGTTAACCATACTCTTACTATAAAGCATATCGGTTGCTGTAGAAAACTGCACAATCATGCTCCGAAGAATTGCATCTTCTTGTCTGCACTCAGATATGGGAATCCAAGCACGAAGTGTAAAGCGAGACCATATTGTATCATCATAGTAAACACTTTCAACAACAGTCGTCTTTCCTAGTCCTCTCATTCCAACCACTGCTATTGTCGAGGGTCTTCCATCGACATTCTGAAAGCCAAGTAAATTGATAATTTTTTGCTTTGAAGTGTCGTCTTCAACAACTTCGTAACCAGCCGTCATTGTAGTACACTGATTTGAGGATCTACTTAGTTTGGCTTGATTGTTGCTGCATTGACATTGACCATGCTGAGTGCCATTGTCACTAATAAACATTAATTTGTCTCCTGCTCCTGTAATACGAATTGCATTTTCGCGCAAGGATTTCATGGTAGATGCCATATTGCTGACATCTCGTAATACATAGTGTTTCAACTTGGAAATTGTTCTTTTCTTCTGGAATAGTTGATATCGTTCTATGGCATCTTCAGTGTCAAAAACAAACTCTCTTACTTGTCTCAACCAATGTTTGGCTGCCTCATCTCCCTCGGCTCTCTCTTCCGCATTCATTAGCCTACTCGAGATGTACTGCAATTCATTCTTTATGGCATTTACTGTTAACAATATCTCACCAACCAATAATTCAAAATAACAAGATCAAATCTTTACCTCATAATCATATCATTCTTGCTGTCAAATATTTGTAAATATAGCAATAGCATTAAATTAGTATCAATTAGTTAATTGTGTAAAGGCTCCTATCCTAAATTAACTCCATAGCTGTAGTATATATACATGTAATACTCAGTGTCAATATTTATCAATTCTCATTACAATAAACCTTGTCTTACCTTGTCTTATATGGTATCATCGAGCTCCACACGATCCGACCAAAACGCCACCAATTCAAACGCTCCGCTCTTTCCTCATCCCTTTTAATGGCCACTGATCTCACCAACACCGCTATTATCAACCCGCATAACGCTGATCAACCCCTCACTGCACCAAACCTTAACAATGTTATCAAACTGACCCCCTTGAACTATGTTTCATGGAGGTTTCAACTAACAAACATCTTATTTGGCTTGAGTCTATTCGGATTTCTCGATGGCTCAACACCGACTCCGCCCTCAACCACCATTAATGAGGCACACCAGGAAGTCCCCAACCCCGCCCATATGTCTTGGCTTAAACAAGACGGGCTCATTCTCGGTGCTCTAATGGGCACCCTCACTGCCGCTCTCCAAACCCTCATCATTCGGGCGAAAACGGCGAAAGAGGCTTGGGAAATCCTTGCCCATACTTACGCGAATCCTTCTCGCGTTCACATTCAGCAGCTTAAAGACCGCCTAGACTCGATAGTTAAAACCTCGGAACAATCCATCAGTGATTACATTCATTCTATCAAGTCTTGTGTCGATCAACTTGCTCTCATGGGCAAGTTAATTGACCCAGAAGACATAGTTTCAAAAGTTTTAAAAGGACTCGACTATGACCTTTATAAACCCGTAATCGACACGGTCCGAGCCCGAGACACAACCATCAGTTTTGAGGCTCTTCACGAAAAACTTTTACAACATGAATTATTGATTCAAACTCAACCTACCTCAAATCAATTTACCCCCTCTGCTAACCCTGCCTACCGCGGCCACCACCATAATCGCAACCAAGTTCGCTATTCCAATCAGACTCCGGCAAACAACCAGTATGTTGCCCAAAATTCCAATCCACGTCCATTCAAAGGGCGTTGTCAATGGTGCCGTGACATAGGGCACGTCATTGCAAACTGTCCGCTGTTTCGCCGTCTCTTCCCCAACATCGTCTTCCCCGCGCCGTCTTACAACCGCCAGCCGCCGGCCGCACCTCAGGCTTACGCTGCCACCAACAATCAGGTGAACCCTAACCCGAACTTTCTGCTTGACAGTGGTGCGAGCCACCACGTGACATTTGATCTCGATACCCTTGCTTTTCACTCCCCGTACACCGGTCCTGATGACCTCATAATTGGCGATGGTTCTGCGGTTCCGATTGCTAATATAGGTAATTTCCAATTAAATTCACTCAATTTCAATAACGTACTGCATGTTCCCAGAATTTCAAGGAATATAATATCGATTTCTCAATTATGTCGTGACAATAACGCGTTTGTTGTTTTTTCGCATGACTCCTTCGTTATTAAGAAGATAGCAACGGGCCAAAATCTACTCCGGGGCCGAGTTAAAGATGGAGTATACGAGTGGTGTCCTTCAAACCCGAAAGCTTACACCTCTATCAAAGGACCGCTCTCATTATCTTGGCATCATCGTTTAGGCCATCCAACGTATGATGTAATGAAACAAATTAATAAAAATTTATCAATTACTATTTCAGATTTTTGTCACTGTGAATCATGCAATCTTGCAAAAAGCAAGAAATTACCATTTTCGACCTCCACGTTTAAAACCAATTCCGTACTAGAACTCGTTTTTTCGGACCTTTGGACCAGTCCCATTCCATCATACGATCACTATAAGTATTATATTGTTTTCGTTGATCATTATAGCAAATATATTTGGATGTATCCACTAAAACGAAAATCCGACACTACTAGTTTATTTTTACAATTTAAAGCGCTAGTCGAAAAATATCTCGAAAAACCAATAAAACATTTTTTCTCCGATAATGGCGGCGAATACATCAAATTAAATAACACCTTACTTAACAATGGCATTTCTCATTCAACGTCCCCTCCGCATACTCCCGAACATAATGGATATGCCGAGCGACGACACCGTCATATAGTTGAAACAGGCCTAGCCCTTCTTAATCATGCACATCTACCCAACAAATATTGGACTTTCGCCTTTAGTACCGCCACCTATCTTATAAATCGACTACCAACTAGGTCTCTCAATGGTCGATCTCCTTACTCTATTATTCATAATAAAGAACCCGACTACCCCAACCTTCATAACTTTGGATGTCTATGCTACCCATGGCTCCGCCCTTATACAAAACACAAATTAGAAAACCGGTCCGTGCCATGCGTTTTTGTAGGATACTCCAATACGCAAAGTGCATTTCATTGTCTTGACCCAAAAACCCATCGCATTTACACCTCCCGTCATGTTAAATTTTATGATGATATCTATCCTTTTGCAAAACTCAACTCGGAACCATTACCCTCTCCGTCAATTGATGAATGGACCACACTTACTATTCCTATCATTCCTCTTGTTGACAGTACCCCACCATCCTCGGTCTCGAACTCGCCTCCTCCCCCACGGCAATCCAAACACCCCGTCCAACATGTCTACTCCCGTCGCAAACCCTCCGCGACTGCTCCGCAAAATGTTGATGCGTCCATCAAAAATACGGACCCACCAGTCAGCACTTCTTCGGTCGACATTCCCACCACCACATCTACTAATTCTCTCGCTAACAACACTAATGTTGCCGCTCCACCCAAAAAACGATCAAAACCCATCCCCCTTTCTCGCACGGTCAACACCAGACTCACAAATAATATACGCCGACCAAATCCAAAATATGCTAACGTCGCTAATACATCAACCATAATTACGAGCCTTCCTAACACCGTCAAACAAGCACTTGTCCTCCCTCATTGGCGCCAAGCGATGCAAGATGAATATGATGCTCTTGCACGAAACAACACTTGGACCTTAGTTCCACGCTCTTCCGCACACAATATTGTCGGCTGTAAATGGGTGTATCGAAACAAATTTAATCCCGATGGAACACTTAAACAGCATAAAGCTCGCCTAGTTGCTAAAGGCTTCACACAGCAACCAGGCATAGACTACACTGAAACCTTCAGTCCCGTTATTAAGCCCACCACCGTCCGTCTCATCCTATCATTAGCTGTAACAAAATCTTGGCCCATTCGCCAACTTGATGTTAACAATGCGTTCTTACAAGGCACTCTAACCGAGAATGTTTTCATGACTCAACCACCTGGTTTCGTCGATCAATCTAAACCAGATTTCGTTTGTAAATTACAGAAAGCTATTTATGGCCTAAAACAAGCTCCGCGAGCTTGGTACACTGAGCTCAAATCCTATGTTGTCACCCTCGGTTTCACTCAATCTATCTCCGACCCATCCTTATTTATATTACAAACCAAGACCAACATCATATACATGCTCATTTATGTCGATGACATTATCATTACAGGACCTAATTTAACTCAATTACAAGCTTTTATTACAAACCTCTCTAACCGTTTTTCACTAAAAGACCTTGGACCACTATCCTATTTTCTTGGTATTGAAGTTACTCCGAATAATCTCGGACTACACCTTAGTCAATCTAAATATATACATGACCTTCTAGTAAAATACAAAATGGCCGACGCTAAGTCCATCACTACGCCGATGGCCACATCACCCCCACTCCTTCGAGAAGACAGAATGCCCGTTCATGACCAATCAACGTATCGTGCCATAGTTGGAAGCTTACAATATCTGTCTCTCACTCGCCCTGACATTGCCTTTACTGTAAACCGTCTTGCTCAATTTCTTCATCACCCAACTGTCAACCATTGGACGGCCCTAAAACGTCTCCTCAGGTACCTCCAAGGCACCCAACACCAAGGTCTACAACTCTACAAAGTCACTCCTTTGTGCCTTCATGCCTTCTGTGATGCCGACTACGGCGGTGATAAAGATACATACTTCTCGACGACAGGCTACATTGTCTACCTAGGACGCAATCCTATCTCCTGGTCCTCAAAAAAGCAAACTGGTGTCGCTCTCTCCACCACCGAAGCAGAATTTCGTGCAGTTGCCTCTGTCACAACAGAAACTCTCTGGCTTAGGAATCTCCTCTCTGAACTCCGTATATCTGTCACCCAACCACCTGCAATCTTCTGTGACAACATCTCCGCCACACTCTA
>JAOWBH010195600.1:0-17877 GCA_028566215.1 Silene coronaria
GTGAGTCAACGACATAATGCTAAGGTGGGAAAGAAAAAGGCCCCAAGTTCGTGGTTGATCTTGCTAATAAGTAATGACGTACCAATCAACGCTCCTTTATAGCTGGAAGATATGATTCTAGCATCAATTGTTTCTGAGTAGGGTTTAGGATGTCAACAATCAAATACGTGTATTTCCATTCTTTGTCCACATTATCTTTGAACATCTCACAGAAGACTCTTCCGTTTCCTTGAGGGCCACGTATGCAGAAGTTGATCTGGAAACCAAATCAAATGAAAAATATAAACATCTATGCCATTGGATACACACAGAAACATGCACAACAAGACTATAGAATTTTTGGGGAACTGAAGGGCCTGTAGTTGAAACAGATGTGTCGTCCAGAATGAGTTCTTCTAGCAGCAAAAACATATCAAGACCCAAAAATTTGATGTACTCCAAGTTGATTTACCATGCTTTCATATCGAAAACACTGCAATATGCAACTCAATTTTTTATGATATCTTTTTATTATATTGCTGTCCTGCTTAGTGAGCATTTGAACCCGGTAGAACTACAAGGTGGCAAGGCTCTCCGGATTGATACAACTATATAGCTGAGTCCATGACACCTAATCAATTTACTGCATGCATAAATACTTCTTGATTTGTTTTATGAAGTATTTCAAAATCAATGTTTGTGCACATCATTTAATAACAGAAGCTCACAAACTAAACACTATCACATTATTTAAGAGGTTAAGCCAAACAAAGAATCTTTACAGAAATGTTCGTATGACACCACATCATACCGTAACATGGCATCAGACTTACATTCTATAACTCATTATGCGGTTATGTCTCACAGAAACACCCTTCCTCCCCTACAATTCTTTGCACTGTGCAATTTATTTCAAAATATTAAAATACTCTCTCAAAAAACGAACGAGTAACTCTTTAAGCTTACCTCGATGTGCTCCATTCCATCTTGATCAGTCCACGTCTTATTTGGTATTCTCTGGCGGGTAGCTCGATTTCTTGAATCTTGGCCATACCCTTTGATAGGTGACCCGATCCTCACTCTGACCTAAAAAGATAATAGAAGCTTTACTTGAGCAATCCACAAACGTGGCCAGAGACCAGTCATTACAGTTAAAATGCAGTTCCACGGTTAAAAGAAACATTAAAAGAGGAAAAATCTCGTACTATTGGACTACATTGAGAAGAATAGTGTCTGATGATACTCTGATCACCAGGCGTACAACGTGGGGCAGAAGTTATTGCTAAGGTGTAGGCATGACCTTATAAGTTAGGTGTGATTGTGTGGATGAAGTCACACAGTTCCAGTAGTAAGAATGCCATTTAAAATTCTAGGTTAGGATGTTTTGCATCAACAGAGTAATCCAAACCCTTTACTGGGGACTCCTGGCAAGAGACTGTAAATATCTATGTTTTGTACTCCTCCTCATCCACTTTATTCCTCCCATTTACTATATAATGAAATTCCAAATTGGTTTTCTTGTTTGAGAACATTCCGTTTCCGAACACTTTCACCAATCCCCCAAGTCCTCCTTCGACCATGACCCTCATTCATGTTGTCAGCTCGTTGGCCTTTTTCCAACCCAAATCCTCCTTATAGCCTCCTCGTTGGCCTTGTCTCCTCCTAGATACATAACCTCCCTCCTCGCCAGCCAGGTCTGTTTATTTGAAATTCAAACCCGGCTCATTAGACCTCGACATCATCTCCCTATTAAACCGCTCTTCCTTGCCCAGAACTACAAGAAACTAACCATCGGGTTAAAAACAGAACAGTTTAATGTACTTTCTGGCCTCCTCTGCACTCTACGATAGTTTTGGAGGGCCGAGTGGTGATAAATGGTTCTCCGATGGTGGTGGCGGTAGAGGGTGGCTAGTAGTGATTATGGCCTTTCGTCTGATAGTAATAGATAGTATCATTAATCGCATTTTTGTTTCAGTTACTATCTAACTTCTATGTTCAGTGATTTTTATACTATATTCCCTAAGAGTTGTACCCAAACCAAATAGAAAGAGCATATTGGAGGGGAAGGGGTACTATTTTCATATCTACTCAGTTTATACCAAGTGTATATTTTAGAGGGATTTGGATATCACCTTCCTTATAATTCCACGACTACCATGTATTCTACCTAGCATATATTTGAATACTATACTATCACCTTACTTTATTTAGTGGGACAAAGGGTATCCATGAGTCATGGAATGAAGAGAAGGGATATAGATGCATGAAACAGGAAATACAAAGACTACACCACCCAAAAACTGATCCAACATTCATCCTGCTATAAGAGAAGCAACAATCCAGCATGTCTTAACAAAGATAACAAACAACTATAGTCAAGCACATGGATCAAAGATGCATGAACCTTTACCTGGCTATCATTTTGAATTCTGTCCAATGCTTTGTTAAAAATTGTATACCTACAAGAAATTTGGGACAAAATATCAACATCAAGATTATAAAATTATTCTCAACTATTGAGCTTAATTAAGGTCTAGTCTACTTACTCTTTCGGTTCCAGAAACAGCTCTTTGACAACGGCATATGCTGCAAGAGCGGCAATTCCAAGGCCAGCGAGAATCACAAGGCTGAAGAAGCCGCCCTCGACATAAGTGACTGGCTTTTCGGGGATATGATATGTTGGGGAATCAAAAGGATCCTCCACTGTAGAAATATCTTTTTTATCCTATTAATGAGATAATGAAAGAATAATAATGTTAATAAGTATCAGTAACTTAATATGCCAATAATTCAATGTACAAGCAGTTACAATGAAGAACTAGGTATCAGACGAAAAAAATCAATGACCATAAAAGTATACAAAGTCGAGTAAACTATTGATGTTCACGCACTCGAAAAATCCATGAATTGACAACTAATGATATTACTGGGGCTAAGAAAATCCAAAGATCAAGGCTTTACAAGTCATCCAATTTGAACATTATGTTAATAAGCCAACACTACGAATATTCACTGGACAAAATCAGACACTACCAATATGTACCGTGTGGTCTGTGCCCACATTAACTACGCATCGCAGTCTAGAGCCCTACTAATACCATTGGCCTCCCGTGGTAGTGGTAGACTTTTAGACATGTACTACTGTACTCCATCCCGGGAATGCTCCAAAAATGTTAGCAAAAATTGTAACTACTTGACATAAACTATGGCTAATGCCCAGTGGAAGCTGTAACTTTTCAACTGGCTATATAGACAGAAATATAAAGATGAACGTTGGGAACATGCAACGAAAAATGTTAAGCCAAAACGAAGAAATGATAGGAAGAGAAAATTTGAAATATAAAATCATACATTTGTCTGTTTCTGTCCAGGAGGATCCGAAGAAGACCTGGACGCAAAAGATCTGTAGATGGAATAATGAGGATACGTTCTACAATTTTCACCCAGCTGGTAGGCGAATCGAGAGTTAACTGAAGCCAATGAATATGTCTGACCTAACATGAGATTTGACAATGGATAATCAGAATTAAGATAGAAGATATAGGAAACAATTCTACCTGGTCAATACGAGAAGCACCATAGATCACAATCCAATATACAGGCTATAGTTTTATGGGTAACAGTACAGATCCTTACTTCAGACATGGTCACTTGACCCTTCTTCATTCATAGTAATAAGCGCAGCATTGTTATTATATGAGACACAAAGTAAATGTAATTTTAAGTTTTTAATATACATGATGAGTCGATCGTTAGAAAAACATCAAACACTAGTCATCATAGGAGGAAACTACCTTTAATCTTATACATGGTTTCTTGACCAACACCGCATCGGGATCCATAGTACCTCCTAGTGGTGACATCAAAAAGTCTCTTCTTTAACTCTTCACTGATCATCAGACATAAAGACAATGTAGCTTCAGCCGTAAGTACAAAGCAAATGCATGAACAAATTTTTGCCGCAACATCACAAAATCAAAACATAAGACACCAAACAAACCGATTACTTATCCTTAGGAAAGGCCACTTTCCATAATGAAAAATAAATTCGTAACAAGATGGACAGTTCTTTTAGTCCCTCTTTCCGACACAACAAACGGTAGTTGCAGGATGAAAAATGTGAGGCTACAAACAGAACTTTGCTCCAAATAAACAAAAAAGAAATCAAACAGTGGTAATCATAATAGAGCACCTGTGCGTCATTAGGGTCCATTTCAAGAACCTAAGAAGCTAAGACTCACTATATTTAGGCTGTAGAGTATGATAGAATAAAGCGGAATGCTCGTCAAAGTGTTTGCACTCCTAATATTGTGACAGCAGTCTGTTAATTCAATTCCTAATAAAACTAGAGGGATCATCGGAAAATAGTCTGTATATATTTAAAGTACAGGAAATGTAGTATACATGAGCATCTAACACCTTTAACACCTTTAAGTCATAGGTGGGAGCCTTGAACGGGTCGCGAAAATGTTGTTGTTAACACTGAATCGGAAAAGTTTGTACCACAAAAATGGCATTGGAGTAACATCAACTAACAAAGCGTCAAATGCCACTTATTTGGCCCGAAAAAAAGTTACAAAACGGCCGTAACTTAGTCCAAAGAACACTGTAATACCGCATTCAAGGAAAAACATTGCCTTGGTAAAACAATTCTACATCCTCCACAAAATTCCAATTGGTTTTCACAAATCACAAACGACAAACCTCATCGTAGCACACACATGAAGTCATTCAAATCACTGATAGCTAGTAAATAAAACATGAAAAACAATGATAATTTCGAAAGTGAGAAGGAGATGAAACTCTAGCAAAAAAGTACCTGGCGACGGGCGGCGCGCTGGAAACGGGAGGCGATGAGGAGATAAGGCGTTTGAAGGAAGAGAGCGAAAGCGGAAGAATATGGCGACGAGAGAGTAATGATCGTGTTGCCCTTGACGCCATTGTTAAGAGCTTGTAATGCGATTTTGATTGAGAGAAGTAGGGTTTTGGTTTTTGGGGGTTTTTGCTGATGATGTAGCTTGGAAGATAATCAATCTGACAATCTCCTATTCTCCTGAGTTGAATTATGGGACAAACGGATTATTTGGTTTCGATTTGGGTATTCATTACCCTCGCTGTGGGTTTCTTTGTTGGATACTCCGTATTAGTTTAAACCCGTCCAAATATGTACAGTACATGTTTAATTTATCACTATATGTAATTATTAAAGACTATAAAGAAATTTATAGTGACTTTTTGAAATTTATATACTCTCTTAAGTTTTTGTGTATATGCATACAAAATTAAAATGCTTCTAGACCTTTTAAAAAATGAGCCAACCAAAAAATTGACCAAAACCGGTTCGAAAATAACTGAGAAACTAACGCGAAAATAATTAACTAGAACCCGAGAACGACCTAACCCGATAATGACTTACACATTTAGGTCAAGACTCGTCCGACTCGTAGCCTAGCCCATAAATGGGTAAATTGATTGAAAATTTCAATGTAGAAACTAAGTCTAAAAAGGATTGCATGAATTACGCATATAAAGATAATCTATAAGAGTTAGATAAGTATATGGACAAATCATTAAATTAAATGAGAGTTTAATCCTCCCTTTCCTGTGTGCATAATTTGTTTTTTTATAAAAATAAACTTTATTGTTATGTTATTGGAGTCTGCGTATACATTAAACGATAGTATCATCCTCCTTTTTTCCGTACATGAATATTTTCAAATAATTAACCCAAATTTTATTTTTTTGGGATCACGTGTATGTACAATACTCCGTACTATATACATGATAATAACATCTTAGTCATTGATTATAAATTTAGATTATAAATACGACTCTTTTAAGAGCCACTAGAAGAGCATGTAAAAAGATGATACATAAGTTCATTGTATTTCTCGATAATATGTTTGTACGTATTTAAAATGAACAAAGGAATCCACATAACTCTTTCTCATTTCAATACTATACAACTCGTCTCTAATTTTTTTTTTACATGGATATAAAAGTAAGCCAAAAATGTTTAAATAAATGAAAAATAATCTTAAAAAACCAAAAAATTGTTAGACGTGGAAGGTTGCTCCAACCCATCGACCCATGCACCTCTACTAATACTCTTCGTATTCACGACATTCATACCATTATTATCGTCTTTAACGTTACTACTATTACCGTCGTTTTTAGGCATCTCAGTCGATTCAAATATGCCACAAACAATAGACTCCACATTAATCACCTTTATCCCGTCTACACCGTCACCAATCTCTAACAAATCCGGTATATGTGGAGGCCGTTCGAGCCGTACGATCATCTCCCAATCAACTCCCTTGAAAAAATCATGACCCTTAATTCCCTCCAATGTAATTCTTTGATATGGATCTTTAACAAGCAATTTTCTAATCAAGTCCCTCAACGGTGTCGTTTCACCCACTAGCTCAGGTGACTTAGACAATATACGGTAAAACGTTTCTTTCCTATTATCCCCTCTAAACGGTGTCGTTCCATACAACATTTCATACAAAACAACACCTAAACTCCACCAATCAACCGCGAGATCGTGACCGTTCCCTTGGATGATCTCTGGTGCCACGTACTCTTCCGTACCAACGAACGAGTTGGATTTCCCTGCCAAGTCGGACTTGAACTCGGTTATTGATTCAACCGAATTCTCGCCCGAACTGACCGTGTCAACTCGGGAAATGCCGGAGTTACAAAATGAGTAAAATTTTGATAACTTGGATTTTTTCGTCTCTAGCTCGGGCTTTTTAATAGAGTCAAAACTCTGTCGGGTTTGAGGCGAAATTGGAACGAGTTTGGTCGATAAATCGAAATCTACCAACATCAAATGTCCATTATTTTGTACTAACACGTTATCAGGCTTCAAATCTCTGTAAACAATCCCTTTTTGATGCAAATATTCCAAAGCTAATACCATTTCTGCTCCATAAAACCTACAATCATAAATCATCTAAATTAGTACTCTGTAATTCTCTCTTAAGACCGTCCTGAGTGTGAAAATCACGCCATTTACGTCCTTCCTAACAATATCGCATGTTATCTCTGTATTAAACTTACACTATGTCATAGGTATACGTTAGAGAAACTTTATAAATAATTAGCAAATTGCGTACCAAATTAGAGTTTTACTAGTCGCAAATGGAAAAGCGGTTTTTCTAACACGTGCTTAATTAAAGAGAGATTTTTAAGAATATGCTCGTTTTATGAGAGATTGATGTATAAACTCAATTTCACCGTAACTTTTAGTGGACACGCACGCCAGAAAACCGATGTAAAAAAAACATGAAATGGGATATTTAATTATTACCTGATTATATCATTAGAGAACATCTTCTCAATCTGTTGTTTCCTCAACAAGTTAAGATTACCACCAGAACAATAATCCATGGCGTAGCCATAAACGTTATTCGTGTCGAAAACACCTCTTAGCTTAGGCAAAAAAGGGTGATCAAATTCCCCCAACACTTGTTGCTCGAAAAATACTCTGCTTTGCTCATTGTTTCTTTGTTTTACGGTTTTCGTTTTGCTCGATTTCATGGACGATTTTACGACAACCTTCAACGCCAAATCTTCATCGGAATCTTTTATTCTAGTGTGGAATACGACCCCTTTAGCCCCCCTCCCTACTTGAGAGAAAACTTGAATGTCACTTATCTCAAATCTCGGCACATTGTTATCAGTAACGGAGCCAGAAATTTTATCATCGACAACATTGCTGGACTTAGGCAATTGTGAATGTTGTGGTTTTGGGTGGTGATTTTCTTCACATAATTTCTCTCCCATACTATGTACCTCCTCGACTCCCCGTCCTTATTACTTTGTTAAACTCTGAATAAAATACCGCTCACAAAGGGGGGAAAAAAATTAAACAAATGAATTAGACGAACGAAGTATATAATTTCTTAGAATTTTATGATGCTTATATCTAAAAATGATAAGATTTTGCCTTGACAACCAAGAAATAATAATGAATATGAAGAGGAAGAAGTTGTCAAGAAATGAGGGAATTTTGATGATGATGATGCTATGGATTACGTAAATGCATACTAGCTACAGGCTACAGCATGTGTTTGGTTAGTAAAGTATGAGTTTAATAATAAAAGATGATATAAATAAAATAAAATAATGGTTTTGACAAAAAGAGTAAATGAATTTGGCCGTGTGTGGAAGGAAGACTTGAGCACTAAACTAAGACCATGTCCAAGCAAGGTCACCAACTGGGTCGTGACCTTGTTGGGTCATGCTAATGACACATTAAAGTATGATTAGTAGGGTGATTTTGGTGACCTTGAATAAGAAAGGGTCAATTTGTGACCTTGAGTTGAGCATGGTGACCTTGTTGGTGACCCGGTAGGTGGCACTCTCTTATTAGCTAGAAGCAAAAAAAAGGACAACCATCAAAACAAAGGACGGAAATCTAAGAGAAAGTAAATTAAAATATTGGAAAATGATTGGATTGGTGACCTAGGTCGTGACCTTTTGCTTGGGAGGGTGAAAGTGGGTCAAGATAAATAAGGTGTGATTAAGAGAAAAAATATCGGTGACCCGATTACGTCGACCTTCTGCTTGGGGATGGTCTAAGGTCGTGAGGGTGTAGATAACAGACGCAACAGAGGTGGTGGGTGTGGTCATCCTTGATGGTGGAAGACATGATGTGGAGAGGATATAGAGTGCATCACAAAATAGAAAGATTATCAATTTAGAATCTGCCTCTCCGAAAACCTACTTCTTTTAGATTTGTTTTATTGCACTTCGACTATTTCTGCCTAACCTTTTCTACTGGGTCTGTTGTGTGATATTTGTCAGTCCTATAACAGCTTTGCTGTTATTTCTGAATGGTAAAGTATTATTTTTATTATATGTTGTTGTGTCGAGGATAAGTATATACTTAAGCAAAAAAATTGAGCAAACTGGTATACATGGTGTACAGGATCTTACATACTCGGGAATTTACCCCGTGCACACCAAATAGCGGCTGTAAATTTCGTCGTCGGAAAAAACACCTTTTTAATACGAAAAGTGTGATGTTTAAATAAAATTTCTATAGTATGTCAAGCTTGTGACAGTTATATCCGTCACAAGTTTGTGACGTTAAGTATCACCCACATGGGTAAATAAGACAATGATTAAAGTGTATAGAGAATCGCAAATGATTTGTCTTTCCACACATGTTGATTTTACCTAACCCATTTTACTTGACTCGTCACAAACTTGTGACGGATATTTGCAAATGAGAATTTGTGAAACTTCTAATAAAGACAACAAAAAAAAGTGTAAAAAGTGCACTTTATCCCCTTAGCGGCTTAGCTTATCTATTTTCCCAAAAATTCAAAAGAATATAGCCCTAAAATTGTCAAAAAAAAAAAAAAGACAACTAAATTTATGACACAGTATGAGTATGCTATCACTAACTAATTCCCTCCTCTCACCAACTCACCTGGTTTCTTGTTCTTCCACCAACTACAACATTCCCATGGCCAACACTTCTGCCCCAGATAAACTCCAAAGTATGTTGCATTTCTAGCTTTTTCATTAGAATTTACTTTCAATTATTTGTAGTTATTGTGTGCCACTTTTCAATTATATAATAATAAAAAGTGGTCGCCCTTTTACATAAAATTGTCATTTTTATCATAAAATGGTACCACATGACGGTATTATTGTATAATTTGTGTTCAATTATATGTAAATGATGTCGGATTGTCGAGTCCATGTGCATTTCTGCATATTCTGGTGTATTTTTTTTCTGATCATATTGGGTTTCTAATTTCAGGCTCTCCGAAAAGGGTTGCTGTCATTGGTGCTGGTGTCAGGTATTATAGGCTCGTTATTCTTTAGTTTTGAATTATGACGCTTTAAAACATAATGGAGACTCATTTGATGTAATTGGTTGCGCTTCTTTTTATTGTGAAATGGAGACTCATTTGGTGCAATTCGCGGCACAATTATCATTTTGGGTCATAAAAACACAGTCTTCTATGTGTGGGTAGAATTGGGTCCGACCCCACCTCTTTGACCCCTGCAGTTTGCAGGAATCTTTTTACCCTTTAGAATTGAGACAATGGGCTGTTGGAATTTGGTTTTTGTTGAGTGCCTTGGAATAGATGAAGGATTGAATTTGTTGGTTGAATGTGAAGTTTATTGGTTTGGCATCGTGTTTATGTGGAATTGCAGTGGACTTGCTGCCGCGTATAAGCTAAAATCGAATGGTTTGAGTGTGACATTGATAGAAGCTGATGAAAGAGCTGGTGGTAAAATAAGAAGTGCTGTTAAGAATGGGTATATTTGGGATGAGGGAGCAAATACTATGGTACACTGTTTGATATGAGTACTGCCTGTGACTGAATTGATTCTTGACGCTTTTTTTTCCCTTGTGCGGGGAATGTTGAAAAAACGTGAAGAATCGGTTTAGTCGTAAGTAAGTTTGTGGCTCCTTTTAGTCAATTTGTATCAATAATTAACATGCTGCCCATTATATGTTTTAGACGGAAAGTGAGGGTGAGGTGACAAGTTTGCTTGATGATCTTGGTATCCGTGATAAGCAACAGCTTGTAAGTCTTTCCTTTGTAATCAATCTCTTTGGGAATGACAATTTCTCCTTTTCTAAAAGCATAGGATTGCCTTCTAATCTCTAGGAATCAATCAGTTCAAGTGTTGCTTCCTTGCCTCTGCTTTAGTTTCCATGTTCAAAAACTTAAGCTCTATGCATTTTCTTATCCTCGATGAGTTTCTACTTTTGCTTTGTACTTTACAGCCACTTTCACAGAACAAAAGATACGTCGTTAGGGATGGTCTCCCGGTGCTGGTATGTCATGTCTTCCTCTCTTTCTTTTCACTGCCACTATATTCTGTGCCTTCTATATTGACCGTGGCTTATTCTTTTCTACAGTTACCTTCTGGTCCTATTAGCATATTCACGAGCAATTTCCTTTCCGCAAAATCTAAGGTTATTTCAAGTTTAAGCTTGCTTGAGTGAGTTTTGAGCAGTTGTTGTGTTTGCCTGTGAATGTTGTAATCTAACAGATGAAGATTTTTCGTGAGTTGAGGAGGATAGGGAATTAATTTACTGATGTTTATATTTACCCTTTTTGCTTAGCTTCGACTATTATGTGAACCATTTTCATGGAGAAGACGCGATAATGCAAAGGTTTCTGATGAGCAAGCGGACGAAAGGTAAATCTATATCCTACGATTTGCTGTGCTATTTTGGTTTCCTGAGACATGTAATATGTAGCTCTGCATTTTTTTCTACCAAACGAACATACATTTGGATTTCGGATCTAGTATATGATCCTATTTACTGTTGATATTTAGTTGCCATTATCGGAAATCTAGTATTGGTCTGATGAAAAATGCATTCTACAACATTTCTTGAGGAGTTTTTCATGACTTATCTGTTAACAGTTTGGTCTCTTCTGCAGCGTGAGTGATTTTTTTGGTCGGCATTTTGGGGAAGAGGTATAAGCATTGTACCTGAGTCATTCAAGTGCAATAAAGTTTATTTTTATTCTTATTTTTGCCCTATCATGGTCCTTTAAATATCTCTCTGTGCAGTTTGTTGATTATCTGATTGACCCTTTTGTGGGGGGCACAAGTGCTGCAGATCCGAAGACCATTTCTGTGAGTGTTTAGCTATGCCCATCTCCATCTCTTTATACTCTTTTTAAAGGCTGTTTGGCTTTGGGAAAAAAAGGTAGCATGTTCAAAAAGTAAACTTGCCATTGATTGGTATGCTTGCTTGGATGTGTGGCAACGTGTTTACTGTTACTGAATGTGTTAAGTTAGGGAACGGGATGTTACATGTGAGATGTGGCTATGCGAGAGACTCACTTTTGTTATTTTGGGAATGTTCAAATAGATAAATTGGTGCAGCAATGCGAGAATGGAAGCATGGAGAAATGATGGTGTGTGAGGGGTGCATGAAAGCCTAAGAGTGCTAAGAGTATGATGGTAAAACTTAAGAATGACTAAGAACGCCATGGTTTTAGTTGGTATGATGAAACCATTAATTTGGGTAGTGCTGATAAGGAGTGATAAATTCTTTTGGATGATTGTGCTCGAGTCTCTTTTTTGCTTATTGTCTCTTCACTTGGCTTTCTTTCCGTTATTTCTTGTTATGTTCCATCTGTTTGTTTAAGTTTTGAATTTTTTTCCCCTCTTCCGGCAAGAGTTAGAAAGTGAATTTTTTTCCCCCTCTTCCAGCAAGAGTTAGAAAGTTTCTGACTAGTGACGCACTGACGGGTCAAACGCTCATTAACAGAATAGTGTATCGTATATGTGATGTTCAGTGTTCATTTTGTTGGCCCCTCTGTCCTTCCTTTAAATTTGCTAAGTCATTTTATTTTCATCTCATTGTTCCATTTGCAGATGCGCCATTCATTTCCAGAGTTATGGGATATTGAGGACAGGTACTGTTATAAAGGACATTCACCTTTAGCATACTTATATTTCTCCTTTTTTATAGTTCGTAACATATCAATGGTGTACTATTTTACACCTAGGCATCTAATATCATGACATCACACTTATTCCTTGATTGTATGTGGATACCTAACCTGAGTTTATGTTTGGTGGTGAATCATAGATTCATAGGCCAATAAGGCTTATATATATTACTCCCTCCACCCCAGTCATTTGTTTACCTTTCATTTTGGCACAAAGACCAAGGAAATGGGAGGGACCGTTTGTGGTGGTGGTTAGTGGATTACAAGTGGACCATAATGGAGGGTATGATCAAATTACCCATAAAAAAGTTTCCTGATGTTGAAAGGTAAGCAAATGAATGAGACACCTTAAAATGGAATAGGTAAACAATGACCGGGCACGGAGGGAGTAACTACTAAGCTACACTGCTAACATCCTGGTCCTGTGTAATTAAATCACATCTGTTATACTCAATAGTGAGTAACTACTAAGCTACACTGCTAACATCCTGGTCCTGTGTAATTAAATCACATCTGTTATACTCAATAGTGGGTAAAGAGCCTCTGAAATGCACTACTTAACAATAATTATCAAACTATACAAGTGCAGTTTTTTTTTTTTGTTGAGCAAGCTCACAAGTACATTACTGAAATCAGTTAATTTGCTAGCGTGATGCAACCATGTTTCACCTACCAGGTTTGGGTCTATAATTACTGGAGCAATTCAGTCTAGATTGACTCCGAAACCAGGTGAACAAAAGAAACCTGTCAAGAAGACACGTGTACGTGGGTCCTTTTCTTTCAAAGGTGGAATGCAGGTAATAATGTAATATATGTGGTATATTTTTTTTTTTTGTGTGAGACGATCTGTTGAGCTGGGATATTTTTGTTTCTTGTTGGTTGTATCTGGCCACTCAGAAATTTTTATTAAGGGATTTTCTGGTAGCTGATTGTTGTACTGTCTCCAGACACTTGTAGATACAATCTGCGAAAGGTTCAGTGAAGATGAACTTAAGCTCAAATGTAAGGTGCTGTCGTTATCATACAGCCATGAGGAGCATTCAAACAATTGGTCACTATCCTGTCTATCAAACAAATCCATTGAAGATCGACCTTATGATGCTGTGGTTGTAACGGTTAGTATCACATTACCTGGCTCTGATAAAGTTTACTGATTTTGACGTAGATATTCTAAAAGGAAATGTTCTAAAACAAACTTTATCTGTGTACCGTATAGCTGAAATTTAGACCTTTAGTGAGACTTTTGGTTGTGCTTGGGCTAGAGTTTTCTTATGTATGGAGCATTACCTTCTAGATGACTGTCCAAGTTGCAATTACAAACCAAAGATTTTTATTTCTGGGACAAAATTGCAATATCTATTTACCTAGGGCAAATCAAAACCAAACTGCTTTTAGCCAACCCTATGTTAGATAGGTAAACAGTTGAGCACTTGAGCTATATGATTAGTGTCAACCTCTAGCGTCACTATGGTTATAAAAATCGGCCCCTACACCGATTTACTGAGTTATCAAGATTATGTAGATAAGCGCGATCACATTTGAGGCCGTATTCGCCGCATTTACAGTGAAAAAACCGAGATTTAATACCATGAATACCACTGAAAACGGGGTTCTTAACGTTAAAATGCCCTGTAATTGTGCTCTGTTGCATGATCACGGAGTGTGACAGAGGGTGTAATGGTCTACCATGTAATTTTAGATATATTTTTTTATCGAGTCAAACATAGATAAATTGATAAAATAACTATTTCTCAATAAAAACCTGAATTGTACTGGAAATTGGATTCTGATGGCATACATCTGCTTTGCACAGTGCCGTTGAAAGTTCATCGAACTACACTAAGTTGGCTTAATGAGTTTATTGAGTTCTACTTTGGCGTAACTGAAATTTAAAGTGACCGCTTTTGTCATTTAAGAAAATTTTCATCTGATGAAGGACTTGTCTGAATTAGGCTCCACTTACAAACGTCAAAGACATGAAGATTCTGAATGGAGGGAGTCCCTTTTCACTTGAATTCGTCCCAGAGGTATTTAGTTGACTGTTTTTTCCCTTCCTAACTTGTAAAACTGGTCCGCTCGGCTATTTTATCTTTGCTTATATTATTCCATTAACTATAACTATTACTTCGTAGTTTCATATCTAGAGTTTACTCATTTCATTTATTTTGGTTTGTTTAGGAATATTATTAGCTAAAGTAGACAAAATGTTTAAGGAATAAGGCTTTGTTATTGTTGTTGGAAGTAGTCATCAAGTAGATAAAACAATGCTCATGGAATCATGGTACAATAAGTTTGCTTTAGCTAGAATGTAATATTGATTGATTATTTGCCTCTTCCGATATATCTCTTGTGACGTTTGTAAAGTACGTACATTGTGACGAGAAGAAATTCTGTTGGTTTTTCCCGTTGTCCATATACGAGTATTATTAGCTATACAAGAAGGGTGTATTTTATGCTCACCTTTACCACTTATGAGTTACATACTTACATATAGTTTGGGAACTTAAGAATGAAATTAGTAATTTTATTTTGATTATGCCAAATCAAACAAAATACTACAGTATTAAAAAAAGGGGAAAATAATAGAATGTTGTTCAACAACAGAGACCAAAATTTTAAAATAATATGGGGTCACCTGACATTTTCCATTTTCATTTGCCTTAGTTTTGAGGCATATAGAGTTACTTTCAATGTTTTGCAAGTTCTGTAGTCTTCTCGTCTTTCTTGTTTATTTGTAACATGACTAAGAACTTTCCTTCTTATCGGTTATATGATTTTGAAGGTTTCTATCTCCTATACCTTGGTAAATGTGATTTGTTATGCTGTATTTTGTTTTAATGTGATGATCTCTCTATTTTTATTTTTCTAGGACTTTCTTTCTGATTGTTCTACGTGAATTTGTTAGTCTGTTTTGTTAATACTGTAACACATGTATGCTTATACCTTGTTAATAAATGGTGGTATGCCGTAAATTCTGATGTTTCTGTCCGTTATTACAGGTAGACTATCTACCCGTCTCTATTATAGTCACAGCATTTAAGAAGGCAAATGTGGAGAGACCCCTTGAAGGTTTTGGAGTTCTAATCCCCTCTAAGGAGCAAGAAAAAGGACTGAAGACTCTTGGTAATTTCTCGAGCTGACTGCTTTTGTTATTATCATGTGTCCAAGCCTAATGACAGTCTCTTGGGTCCCACAGGTACTTTATTTTCCTCAATGATGTTCCCTGATCGCTCTCCTGCTGACCAGTATCTATACACCACCTTCGTTGGAGGAAGCAGAAATAGAGAGCTAGCAAGAGCTACAACGTATGGTTCTTGGGGTTCTCTTTTAATCTTGTTATTTGGTAAGCATTTTGGTTCTAATTCTTCCTGTGGTTTAGGGATGAGCTGAAGCAAGTAGTGCTCTCTGATCTACAGCAGCTGTTAGGCGTTAAGGGAGACCCTAGTTTCATCAAGTATGGATTATAATTCGCAAGTTTACATTGTCTATCCTTCAAGTATCATTATCCTTTTGAAACTGAGTACTATGCTATTGCGCAGTCATGTTTATTGGGGCAAGGCATTCCCTCGATATGGGCAAAATTACGAATCTGTTAAGATGGCTATAGCAAAGATGGAAAATGATCTGCCTGGCTTTTTCTATGCAGGTTATATTCTACATTCTCATATACTCAAATGCATTTTGCATGCCAATCAAGGACGATACCTCTGACCCTTCCCATTTAAATATGGTTGAAAACATTACCTTTGCAATCCACCTTCACTGTATGTGCTAGTCATGCCCCACGTTAACACTTAATATTAACTTGCATAGAAAAACATGTGCAGACACTCAACACCTGCACGTGGGTGTAACATTTGGGCGCTTCATTTTAGGCCAAAAACATGGATTTTTTATTTATTTTTTTGCAGACCAAGCAGGAGGGTTTTGAGCTTCGGTACCACCATATTTCCATAGTTCCATAGAATATTATATCCTTACAATGTAAGGGTCATATATTAGTATCATACTTTACCTCAGAATGGTGGTACTGGGTTTCGTACCGCCAAGTGGCGCAAACTCCCTCATTTTCCTTTTGGAAGGTTGTCGAGTCTAACACTCGGATGTGCCCCAATGTCAAATTGTTCTTGCCAATTCTCAGTAACATTGTTCATGCCTGCATGATGCCATCAACCCTGAAACTATTATGTTCAGGATTTTCCGAATCATTTCCTCAATAGTATGCCAGGATCAAAGATTTCGTACATATTTATTTCCTACATATAATCACTGACTATCCTAGAAAACTGGAAATCTGTAGCAATATTCATCACTTGGTTCATTATGTTCTACTGCTTTCTAATTTTTTTGTGGTATCGTTGTATTGCTCAGGTAACCACAAGGATGGACTTTCCGTAGGGAAGGCCTTAGCCTCGGGCTACAAAGCTGCGGATCTTGTGATGTCGTATCTCAATTCATATTCAAGTACAAATCAAACTGTTTGAGGTATCTTCTCAGAGGCACTAAATTTGTGTATGATTCAAGGCTTTATCTCTCCCTCGAACAGTGTCGGGAAGATTGAGGGTCAATGAATAGGAAGGGAACGAAAAGATTTTTCAAGCTCACAAAGTTGTTCGAGGGCAAGAAAAAGAAATTGAGCAGCCCTCATTATGAACTGTATCTTCCCTTTTAAGGTATCTAAAGACTAAACAACATTAGGAGTCTAACTGAGCCAACAATTTTTGTCTTTGCTTACTCCAGCAGGGTCATAGCCTCTTATAATATTAAATCAGCACATCAATTTTTATGAGCTCGTAAAATGCTCAGATATAATGCTTATTATTTTCAACGATGATAACTTTTAAATCAATTTCTTGGGCAAGACGGGTTTTTTTTGTATCTATGATTTTATATTTTCTTTTATCTGCTAGCCTCCTGCAATCGGTGCAAAACTTATGTTCTGAAACCAAGCTTGAAATAGGATTCTGTTACAAAAACAGATTAGGCAGGCATCATTCATTCAAAAAATGATGTAAATTAGCAAGGGTGATGCTCATTCATTTACTCAATTTACTCAATCATGGACAACAATGACCGTTATATCCTTGTCATTTAACAAAAATTACAAAACATTTAACAAAAAAGAAAAAAGAAAAAAGAAAAAAGAAAAAAAGAAACAAACAAACAGACCCATCACACAACGTAAGTACGTAACTCCCTACCTTATCCCCTCCCCTGCCACCATCACCATGCTGCCACCACCAACACCACCGCCCGACACACCCAGTGGACCGGTGAGTCGTCCCCACCACATAGTGAACCGACCAATCACTTACTACCATCTGCCCTACCACTACCTTACAAATCCGTCGGAGCACCCACCAAGACCCGACCAGTATGACCGGACCACCCCTTACAACCGCCCCTCTCTTGCCTACCGCCGCAACCGGCCGCACACGACAAT
>JAOWBH010195710.1:0-27391 GCA_028566215.1 Silene coronaria
GCCGGAATGAAGGATTCCCAAATTTGAAAAGAAGATTGACCGACAAAGCAGGCAAGTCGGAGCACCATGATGGTGCTTTCATGTGAACTCTAAGAAAGCTTAGGTTTGGTGGAGTCCCTCAGTAAGCACCAATTTTTTTGTAAATATTCTTTTTTCATTTCTTTTGTGTACTTTTGTTTCTCATGCATTTTACCTCATTATCATCATTACTTGGTCTTTTGACATATTTTCCATTGGATTTTACTTGGGTCGAAGTTTTTGGCACTTGTGTAGATGTACGATTTTGATAAGGATGGCGAAGACATGGTTTGAAGCCACAAATTGGAGGTGATCAAGTTTGGAGGAATCAACTCTTTGGGTTGGAATGACGGATATCGCTAAAGGGAGGTGATTTTTTTAGTGTTAAAGGACTTTTGCGCCAAATGGGCGAATTTTTGCCCCTTGAAGACAGTTTTTGGGCAGTTTGTAGGCGGGGGTGAAACATCACCCTACCGGTTAAAGTTTCACCCGATGAAGGAAAATTGATTATGGGCAAAATTGGCGAAAAATCGAATTTGGGACCGAGGGGTGAAATTTCACCCGACCGGGCGAAATTTTACCCGACCGGGTGAAGTTTCACCCGGCGGCAGCAGCTCTTATTTGTCCGGTTTTTGCACTTCCTTTCCCTCATTTTCCTCACTTTCCCTCATCTTTATTCCTTCATCTTCTACCTCTCTCCTTTCAAACACCTAAACACCATTAAAACACCTTCCAACTTCAACTTCACCCATCATTTTCTACCACTTCCCTTCATCAAAATCTTCCCAAATTTTACCACAACACTCCTCTCACCTTCTAGTTTTAGGATCTACAAAAAAAATCCAAGGTTCCTCAACTTGAAATTTTCACTACCCATTTTACCCTTGAGCCTAAATCACCATTTTTCCACTTAAAAAGTGTCTTTCACTACTCTAAAGACATTTGAGGTGGACTTGAAGACTTTTTGGGTATCTTTTGGGTGAAGTTCCGGGTTTCAATACGATTTTTGGGTTCATTTTGGGTCCTATCATCAAAGGTGTAAGCCTTTCATCAACAAGAAGAAAAAGAACAATCATGGCAACAAAAAGGCAACGGATTCTCATGCTCGGAGGTCAATCTCGCCCCAAGGCGACCCCTATGTATGAAAATTCTGAATTCAATGTGTCTTTTGCTAAAAAAGACCATTTAAATTGTTTAATAAACTTGTTAGCTTGAAATGGGAACCCACTAGGTGGGCTTGCGGTGAGACCATGGCCCGTATGGGTGTCAACGAGGAAGTTGCCCTTCTTTGTTCTAGGATTGGAATTACTAAAATTTATGATGTGGATGATGAAACTTACTGTAACACCCCACCTACTAGAGAGCCTTCATAAAGACCTTCCCTAGGAGATAGGGTGCCACAGCCTCGGTATCCCGAGGTAACAAATATCAATTCAACAATTCAAGAACAATTTATTAAAACTTGTTAACGATTACAATGAAATGTCAAACCAACTAAACTGAATGTGTAATCTCAAAAATGTTAAATACAAAAATGAATGTATAAATCGGCGGAAGCTACTATCTTGACACGCGACAAGCCCCAGCACCCATGCAATGCTAACCAAGGTCAGCTGTCAAGAACTGCTTACCATTCGGCACCGCGAATGGATCACAGCGATCAAGTGTCAGTATAAGACAACAACATAATGCCAAAGTAAAACTATCAACATGCCTGTCAATGCCATCACCACTCCAACACCACACCTCCAATCAATAGATTCCTGTCTTAATAGGCAATCCCTGCCAGTGGGGGACGGCAGCCACTCCCACCAAATCCTCAATCGACACGCGAGCGACCCGAAATCATTAATGTGCAAATCCCCCTCCGTGATGGGAGTCACGAGGGGCGAAACTCGGGGGTGAGACCGTCTCCCAATGGCTCACAAACAAACCATCACAACCAACCTCCGTCACAACCACAACAGTAACAATAACAATGGCATAATAGCATAAAATAACAATTACAATGACATCAAGACTGAGTAGGGAGAATCCTACCTCAAATTCCGCAAACAATCAATCAATGAGGGAAGTCAGAAATGCTCCTCTACGAAATTATCACCTAGAGAATCAAACCATCACATAATCACTCACCATCCCTAATCCCCTAAACTGATTAGGGCATAAACATAGTAATGAACAATTGTAAAACAAAGCAACTTACCGAGCAAGGCAAAATGCGACGGAGGAAATCCGGAAATTAAAGCAAGAACAATGAATAGAATGATTAGGGAGGATTGGAGTAGGTTTTCTTTTGAAAAATGAATGAGAATGAAGAAAATGGCGGAATAAATCAATATATACGTTCCTCCAAAATACCCTAATCAAACCGTCACGTTTCCGGATTTAAAAACCGCACTCGGCCGAGTCACTAAACCACTCGGCCGAGTGAGCCCTGCTCGGCCGAGTGCCCAAAGCACTCGTCCGAGTTGCTCGACTCCAGAATGAAAACTTAATATATCAACCACCATATACTCGGTCGAGTCAGGCCAACTCGACCTAGTGACCCCCCACTCGGCCGAGTCAACCCAACTCGGCCGAGTCACAGGCTCACAGAATACGCAGTATTAAACTAACAACCTTCAATAACTAACTCTCAATATCAAAATATCGCAGGAAATATGACAGTAAACAACTATATGTGAAATTCTCATCCATATCATACTCTACTCCCTCAGAAAAAGTCAAAATTTACAACAACAGTGATAAAATACGACACCAAACTATATGCAAATATTAGAATGAACATAACATTACAATATTCCTTTCTCAACAATCATGTCTCCTCCACCACAACCGATGACCGCATAGCAACACAGTCACCAACAGCCGTATCGCAGTGCGAAGGTACCCGCATCGCAACAAGGAGTACCGTGCTCGGATCGCAATCTGAAACACAACAGCCATATCAGTAATCATTGTGACTATACACACACAAAAACACTGACTCGGTACAACTTTCTTCATAAGAAATAATAACGACTTCACAACTCGTCTTAACCATCATTACCCTTCCTAAATGTCCACTTACTAGATCCCAATATACAACATTGACATTACGCTCAATTATAAAATCGCCTACAACTGTCCCTAGGGGTTGAAATCCACCTCATTACTTACAGTCGACCTCCTGAAGAACCCAAATTACTCAGACTATAATATCAAAATTACATTCGTCACATATCGCACTCACTAGTACTCGTAATCACTGCCACTCAACAAATGTGACCATATAGCTAATACTCAACTACCCACAGACGCCCTCTATTTCAACACCATATGATTTCTCACCACCATGAATACCAATCCCACATTTCAGTAATTAATCCCTTTATAATGGTTGACTTCAATTTGACATTCCACTAGGACACACTCACCTTTTATAGTATTATACTCGTACAATTACCTCATAAATATAGAAATCTCCTCTTTCCTATCTTTACCATCCAACCCACAAACTTCATTATATAAACCACAAGCTTACTGTAATACCCGGTATACTAGGACACCCGTTGACGGGCCTGTATTGGAATATGGACCTTTTGAGGGTAATTTAGAGAGGCTACTCGAGTGGGAATTCGACCGAGTTGTGCTAACTCTAGTTGACTCGGCCGAGTGAGTTTTTTACTCGGCCGAGTTGGACGACTCCAGAATGATATTATAAGACTCGGGGATGCGACTGAATTCATTTCGGTTATTTCATTTCTTACGTTCTTCCTCTCCAAAACCCTACCAGATCTCCCTCTCTCCCCCTCTCTCTCCCTCTCTCGGAACCTCGACCTCGGAATGGGAATACGGGGTAGCACGCTGGTCGCCGGTGATTGCATGTACGGATTGCTTGATTCGATTGCTGATGTCGGTTCTCGTGAGGTAGGTTATCCTACTCAGTAACAAGTTATTGTTATTGATATGTTTGATTATGTATGTTAATGACGTTATTGCTATGTTGAGATTCATTGATGATTTTTGATGCTTTATGTCTGTGATTGATGTTGGAGCGGTGTTGTAGTGGTTATTGTGAGCCGTTGGGAGACGGAATCACCCCCGAGTTTCGCCCCTCGTGACTCCCGTCACGGAGGGGGATGTGCACATTAATGATTCCGGGTCACTAGTGCGTCGAGCGGGGCTTTGGTGGGTGTGGCTGCGGTCCCCCACTGGCAGGGATTGCCTGTTATGACAGGAATCCATTGATTGGCGGTGTGGGTGTTGGCGGATTGTTCTCTGTATTGGTTGTTCTTGCTTTGTACCTTATTGCCTGATGGTTTGACTGTTACTGACTTGTGTGGTGTTGTTTGTGTTCCTTTCTTCTTCGTGTTCTGTTGTGATCCATTTGATATTGCCGACAAATGGTGAGCAGTCGGACTAGCAGGTATAGGTGATGTTGGCTTGGTTGGGATTAGTTGGAGGGCATTCGGACACGAGTTGGATCGTGGAGTCTCACATAGGATAGTTGTGTAGTTGATGGGTTGTATTCATTTTATATTTCCGCTGTAATAACTTGTATTATGTTATACATTGTTTCATTATGGTTTATGTGATGTCTACTACCTCGGAAAACCGAGATGGTAATACCACATCTTGACAAGGAAGGTTTTGCTGAAAGCTCTTCGGTAGGGTGAGGTGTTACAGTGTTATCATTGCTCTATTTTTTAAGTGGTTATTATTTATTATAAAATGATTACTTTTTACTATAAAATGTTCATTTTTAATCTGTCGCACACAATAATTACTATTACTACTTCCTTTACACAATCATTTGTTTTTTTTTGTTTCTTTGTGAAGGGTATTTCAATTAAAAGGTAAACAATTCATCTGAGATTGAAAAGGTACTAATATTGAGTATATTTAGAAGATGTAGATCAAAGGAAGATATGCAATTATGAATCACAATAATCAAATGGAACAAACAAATGATAAATAGCCCATTTTATGTTGTGAAAAAATAAGTTTGGAAGATGTTGTAAATGTCCTATATAAATATAAGAAAGTAATTTTTATAGTGTTATATAAATCAACGAGTTACTTTTTTTATGGCCAATAAAAAATAACATTTATCCTAATATAAATTGTGAAATAAACTTATTTTTTTCGTGTAAACGCGACCTGAACATATGTGTAAAATTTAATACGAGATACAATTGTTTATAAACAAGGTATTGAAGAATATTTTTAAACTTTAAGAAACTTGTATCATTAAATACATAGGAAAACATTTTAATAATAGATAGTCCTGTCCTGTCAATTTTTGTCATTTATTTTTGGCACAAAGACCATTGAAAGAGCAGATGACCAATTATAAGATGACAAACAGATCAAATTACTCATCAAATGTAATCCTAAAATAGAAGGGACAACAATTAACTGAGACACTCAAAAATAAAATGGGACAACGAAAGACCGGGACGGGCGAGTACTACTTATAATATTAAGTGATATTTTCCAAAGAATATGATGTAAAAATGAAAAAGAAAATAGAGAATGTGTGAAGCTGCTAGAAAACGTGATTCTCTTAATTTTGATTGATTGAAAGCTGCTACTGCTAGTATCTCATTCTCAGCTGAGTGTTTGAGTACGTAACTGTTCATTTATTATTATAATTAGAATTGACATTGATTTGGAGTTTGTACGATGATGTGATACCAAATTCCATATGGGGCTACGAAACAGGCTGATTAACATCAAGACATCATCATTGATTCATAGATCCATACTTGTCATTGTTTATTTGATCTATTTAAACGATTCCTTTGTTGACTGTAAAACACCCAATATAATATGCTGCACTTGAGATTTGAGATTATGGCGTTTCATCATTTCGTCATTTACACTGTATTTTCCTCACATACGGACATTAATAACGTCATAGACGAGCATGTCACCATCATTTACATAGCTTCGGAAATAACTCAGAGTTCGATCCCCAACTTTGGAGAAAGAAAACGCTCCAAAGTTTAGTATAGGACTAATGATATTTTCCGTTTGACTAATAATAACAGCAAAGTATTAGTCATAAAACATAGCATCATTCGACTCAGCAGCAAAAAAGAAGCACGATTATATAGCGAACATTTAATAACATTAGTCATGTTCTGAGAGAGAAAAAATCGTGTTGGTTCTGAAAATCTCAGGAAAAAGCAAAGGGGGGGGGGGAGGGGGGACTTTGGTCTTGTACCCTATGTTACTCTGATGGGTGTCGGAAGCAGGTACATGTTCAAGTGCCAGACTTTTGAGTCTGGTCGATCTCATGTTACACGACTGACTATTCATTCTCTTTAACAAAAGGGTTACAAAAAAGTTGAAAAACACGAAGCTGCATTGTAATTTCGATCAGGGTAATGATTGCCAAATTCGAAAGGAGAAACAGCTAACACTCAGAACTTGACAAAATGAACTTACATAAAACTGTATTTCAAAGGTGGTTTTAGCCACATACATGGATCTCATTTCCTAGAAGTACATTTTGTGCAATTCCTAACAACAATTGCGGTTTACCAGGAAAATTCGAAGCATATATACTGAAACGAGAAATAGAAAGCATGGCTAACCGGAGACTAGTTGTTATGGGCAAGATCCAACATGGACTTGGGAGGCTAACATCAGGGCTTGTGGATCTTGAAACCAAATACCTTTGGGACATAGCTCCGAGTTGGTTGTGGTGGCTTAAGATTCCCATATGTCATGAGAAAAAGATGAGGGAACGTGGTTCCGAAATAGGCACCATCAGCGTCTTCTTTGAGTCAAGGAAATACAAATACAACAATAGCATTAAACTCAGTGTCCTACCACTATGTTAAACAAGAGACGGAGGTTCCTAATTTGACATATCATAATGAAAACTACATTGACAATTGCAATGAATGACTCCTATTTCACAGTAAAAGAAGTGCAAGCAAGCTATTTAGTGAATGACTTTGGTTTATCCATCATAATACGGAGCCAAAAGACAGTGATTCTTTGGCTGCATCAGAAATGGAAATAGAAGGAAACACAGATAGAAAGGAAAATATAAGACAAGCACATAACGCATCAAAAGCATGATGATATTCAAAATACAACAAAGCAAACCAACAAAAGGTTATTTCTTCCCCCAAGCACTCACTCGCGACCATAAAACGCAAATAATTTACAAAAGCTCCCAAGATTATACAGCATGATAAACCTTGTCCTTCATCAAAATGTTTGAACAGTTAACAATCAAGTGAGTTGGAAAGTAGCATCCTACTATACACACTAGACGCTATGTTCTCTAGCAAAAATGATGAAGATTGATAAGGATGCCTGATACACATACAAGCCACTGCAAAAGAGTATGTAAAAAGAAATTAGAATAAGAATACATGACACTGGTTTAAAACAGCAGTAAGTTAGCATTAGATGTAGTTGCCCACTAATCCCGAAGAAAAGAAACACAAACAGCCAACCACTGATTAAGATTGGGTAAGCAATAACAACACAGACCTGCCGTGAATTAGTAAATGAGTAAACAAAGCCATGAGCCATCCTATCTCTAAAATTGTAAGGGATGAGATCCTCCAGGGTCTCCAATAACAGAATCCATTAAGGTAAATTGAAAGATCTTGGGCATAGATAACAAAGCTCATAGAACTAGCAAAGTAAAGGATAATTAAACTAGCAGCCCTGCATAACATCAAGTCACGAAATAAAACCCAGCCTACATGGCTATAAGGATACTGCCTTGGTACTTAGATCGTGGGTAATAAACATCTTCACATCTTGGGCAATAGATCTTCACAGTGCTTGATCGCGGTATGTCTGATTGACCAAGAGGAAGGCAAGGTTGTCCAGCACAATAAACTCTAGGGCAACGCCCAAAATCATAGCTTTTGAACTTTTCCAACTGTTAACGTATGCAACATAATATAGATCAGAAAATAATTGACAACTAGGAAAAAAATCTAAAAGGAATGATAAGGAAATGGGGACAAACAATCACCATTGCAGCCATTCCTTTGCTAGTCAAGATGTAGCGGACATGAATAAGACCATAAAGCATTTCGGCAGCAGATTCAATTAATTCATTTTGTTCTTCTGTAAACATATCACCTAAACACCCTCATACAAACAATAACCAGATGATTAGGAGCCATCTCAAAACCATAAAATAACCTGAGTACACGTTTAGAAATTTGAAACAAAATGCACCAACTGATGTCTTGAACCAGGGTTTCAAAAACAGTCATTTAGTATCTAAGATGGTTGACATCTCTAACAGTTGTCTGGAACAACGTAAATGGTGAATACACATAGCATCTGCAAGAAATGAAGTCATATTATTCCCATTACCATCTCTCTACTCCAATATCTCGCTCACAATTCCCGAAGTAGCTCCCCTCTCTCTAGTCTCTCAAATTGATCAAATCAATACAGCATTAAGCAACCAAGGCTCGTTAAAATCCGAAGAAAATATTGCACAAAACATTATCCCCGTGTCTATAAGGCGCGCACCTTCGCCCCAAGCTCTCCTTGTCTCGGTGTGCCTTTGCCCCTTCAAAACTTACTTCTCCAGTATGGTCGTTCTCACTTCCTATAATTGTATCTTACCTTCCCAGATCAAAATAAATTGTCACCCCTAGAAAATCAACAAAAAGACTCTCTTCCTCTCAAATGTCACAGACAGACAAATAAGAAGATACTGGCATTCATTTCATCACAAATACCTCTCACTCTCTCTCTCTCCCCCCCTTCACTACTTCAGTCCTTCATCATAATCCAGAGATCCATTCTAAGTTAAAATGTCTTACGACAGGAAAAGGAAAAAAGGAGTTTCAGCTTACCATGAGAAGATTCAACATCCAAAATCAGGTCAAGCGCATAATCATAATATGGAACTTGACTACTCAAGCCACAAAGGTTAAAGTCATCTTGGATGTAATCATCGTCAACCTCACAGAAGAATTCATTTCCTCGCAAATTACAAAACCAAGAAATCCATGAACCATCAGAACCACTCACATCTGATTCTTCACTATCGGTTTCAGACTCCTCTACAATGAAGAAAGCACGAGTCATCAGCACCAATAAATTCGAGCACAAATCCACTTTCAGTATCTATTCACAGAAAAAAACAATACGCACAGCCCAATGATTAAAAAAACTTTATGGAACATTAAAGATAAAGTTGGTAACAGAAGAGGAGAAGGGGAAATATCACTAATACAACAACAATAACAACAAGACTCAGGTGCTACAAGGAATACTGCCAATTTTAGGGTAGGGAGGATCATATGTAAGCAGGGTTAACTCCTATGTTAGAAACAAACAGAGGCTACATCCAAATGACTGAGAACGAGAATTGCATAGAGAATTATATCGAGTAACTGCTGTTACACAATAAATAGAAAGATTGGATTAATGATTAATAAATTAAGAAAACAAACTAAGCACTTGCAAATCTCAGATAGCCTAAGTCTGATCAGGAATAAAATGAAAATCTACAGGCAAAGGTAATCATACCAAGAATATAAGAATCTATCTAAAAGTTCATTTAGATTTCGCCTTCATCTCCTGCAAAATCATGTATAAGACAATATAACTGACAAATCTAAGCCACATCCCTATGAATCAATCGCCAATTTTCACGCTTATCACTATTATCCTCAACTACCACACCTCACAAACATCAAAATGGCACTTCTTCAAAGATAATCTCACTATTAGTATCAACTGACACGGCAAGTTCACATCATCTAAAAGGCACTCCAACGGTCCATAATCATCGACATCATCAACTTATTTAATCTCCAACCAGCCTTTTCCTAAACAAAAAACGCCCAACAAGCAACAAAGCGTCTCAACTTCTAACCCACGTCTCATTTATCACTCACCAACCCCAGCAAAATGTTTCACCTAACACCAACAACTAACATCCTCATACAACATCTAAAGCAATTTCATGCTTATAAGTTATAACTGTCATCCTAACCTAAAACAATGGAGCCTCTTTAAAAGATAATCCCACTATTATGTCAAATGATACGGCAAATTCACCTCATTTAAAAGCCGCCAAAGGTATGATCATCAACTCCTTCAGCTTCAACCAGCCTTTTCCTCAAAAAGAGCCTCCCAAGTCCCAACAACTACAAGTCTACAACTCCACAAGTCTACAAAGTTCTGTTAAAACGATTCGCAAAAACATCCAATACCACTCATCCAACCTCCCGCAAAAACATTGCGACTAGCATCAAGTCATCAACAACTAATACCCTCATACGACATCGATACCAATCATTCTCAAGTTCAGTCGAGACGAATCAGAATAGCATCCAATATCACTCACCAGGCCCTCGGCAAAAATATTTCACCTGATATCAACAACTATTATCCTAATACAACACCCACAACAATCATTCTCAAGTTCAGTCGAACGATTAGCAAACGCGTCCAATATCACTCATCCAACCTCCGGCAGCAATATTTCACCTAACATCAACTAATATCTTCATACGGCACCTACATCAATTATTCTCAATTCAGTCTAATATCTTCATACGGCACCTACATCAACTATTCTAAATTCAGTCGAAAAGACTCGCAAAAGCATTCAACACCACTCATTCAACCCCCAGCAAAAATATTCACCTAAAACGACCAACTAATATCCTCATACAACACCAAAATCAACCATTCACAAGTTCAGCTAAAGCTATTCATAAAAACATCCAATATCACTCATCTAAGTATCTAACCCCCCACGTAATTTCACCTAACATGAACAATTAATATCAACATACAACTCCCACATTAATCACCCTCAATTTCAGTCAAAACCATTCACAACCCCCCAGCCCACTCCAATCTATCACTTCACAAGTAACCAAATGCTCCTTCACTAACCGACAATGTACAGACTTACACTTCCTACAAAAAACTAAACATTGAATACCACTAAATCTGCAATTCACCACAATAAACCTGAAACAATATTTTTCCAATAACATCAACAACTAATGTCCTCATACACCACCAAAACCAATCACCTTCAAGTAAGCCAAAACGATTCGCAAAACATCAACTACTACTCAGCTAAGCCCCGGCAAAAATATTTCACCTAACACCAGCAACTAATATCCTCATGCAACACCATAACCAATCACCCTCAAGTTCAGTCCAAACGATTCGCAACCCCGCCCACCCACCCTTTCATTTCACAAGTAATCAAATGATAGTTCAGTGTTCAACATTTCATCTAGCTTCAACAACTAATGTCCACATACACCACCAAAACCAATCATCCTCAAGTTCAGTCAAAACCTTCTGATTCGCAAAACCATGCAATATCAAACTCTATCACTTCACAAACAATCAATTGCTCCTTCACAATCCTACAATCTACAAACTTACACTCTCTTAACAACCCAAAACATACAATACAATTAACACCCAAAATTCACCGCAACAAAAAACACACAATAAAATTAAATCCACCAATAGCATCAACAACTAATGTCCTCATACAACACCAAGACCAATCAGCTTCAAGTTCAGTCGAAACGATTCGATTCGCAAATCCATCCAATATCACATTATCACTCTATCACTTCACAAATAATCAAATGCTCAAACAAAAACATACAATAACACTAAATCCGCAATTCACCACAAAAACAACAACAAAAACAATAAAAAGCGGAAAATAAGAAGGAAAAACAAACCATCAGACAAATTAATAGGTTTAGTAAGATCAGAATGATCAGAAGGCGTAGCTGCCTTATCTTTATCTTTAGGGTTAGATTGTCCACGAGAAGTCGACGGAGAAGTTCGCTCAAGGTGTTTATCAAGCACGTCGTTTAATCTTTTCCGATCAACGCCGCCAATTTCCGGCGACTTCGACGGCGGTCCTCTTTCTCTATGCATGCTTCAAAATTCGAATCCGTAGGAGGTAGATTTAAGGATTGAGCATTTAAGTGAAGGAAATTAGGGATTTGGATTGAGCATGAGTTTGATTTTGGGGGAGAAATTAGGGTTTTGTGGAAATAATTGGGGGAAAATGAAAATATCTAACTAACGTCTAACGGAGTAACGGGTGTAAAAATTGAAATTATGACGATGGTGGTGATGATGAGACAACGGAAGCAACAACACTTCTCCCAACTGACAAATAATGACACGACACAAAAACATAACGCGAATTCGATCCGAAATTAGCGGGTTTGGGTTGAAACTTAATGACCTATTTATGTAAGTAAGTCGACACCAAACACGACAAGAGATTTAAGTGGGTCGGATTTGGGTTAAAGGGTTTGTGATCCGTTTACATGTGATACGATTCATACGAACATTAATCCGGCACGACCTAATCAGTCCATCAGATTTAGTTTCTTTCTGATCATTTATCACACCTACAAGGCTACAATAATAGCTTAACGAAAGCTAATGGATGGCCTAGGCGTCGAACACGACCCAACTCGATTTTTTCTTGGACTTGTGTCTTGTATTTAGACCCGAAAATCCCACAACTCGGCCCATAAAAGGCCTATTGTGATTATTAGGCCAATATAGGGCTATCCTCAAACCCGCAATATCATCCGACCCGGCGCGCAAAGATCAATTTCACTAAAACATAGAGCTTTCTATTACTTTTTGTTCAAATGAGCGTATTTATATTGCCGGTAAGAATCGAACCCTTAACTTCATGGCTGGAGTAAGAGAACACTTACCACTTAAGTTAATTCCGATTCTCCATGGAGCATTCTATTACTACAATACGCATACCGATTAAACAATAGATAAATCATTTTTTGTGTGTACAAGGAGTTACTTGAACGATTCCGACGCTGACAGAATTTGAACACAAGTCATGAGCATCACATTTCATAATAGCTTACAAATCATGCATACCACTATATACCAAATTACCATGCCACGTTGACGAATGACCTCCTCTTATAGAGTAACACACTCGAAATTGATCTATAAAGAGTTCTAATAAGATATTTTTAACATTTTCACCAAAATTTTAACAAACGTACTCCACTAATAACGATATTATGATTTTACAAATATTGTTGCTATAAAACAACACAACTTCTTATTTGTGATGGTCACTACTCGTGACCACTCACACCCTTAATCTTAACCTGTTAACAATGAGGTATGAGGTTCGATCCTTGTTCATGAGAATGAAGCAAAATATTTGGTCAGTTGAATCATTTTTGTGAGAGGACACACAACGAGGATTTACATTGTTATCAATAGTGGACACTCCGGTTAACAAAAAAATAAATATTACCGTACAAGCTTATAACTGTGACAAATAAGACTTGTTGGCAATAGAAATAGATGGGAAGGATATGCTCTTGAACATCATTTCAATCAATTCTCGTTTTGACAGGTCATAAATTGTGACGGAGAAATGTGACCACTTTTGTCGATCGTCAATTTTAACATGTGGTCTAAATCATACTCCCTCCATTCAACTCCACTTTGCAAGTATTTCATTTCCGTCCATTCAACTCCACTTTGCAAGTTTCCTTATTTGATTGTACTTTTAATACTATAATACTATAATATCACTATTAAGGCCCACAAATTACACAAAATACTAACACTTTTCATCTACTTGTTGTACTTTTATACTATAATATAGTTTTCTTAATATTTGTGCAAAAAGCATATATGCAAAGTGGAGTTGAATGGAGATTACATGTTTATTATTTATTACCCACATCTAACGAAGTAATCAGCATACAATACTTCCAAAACTTCACTGCTCACAACTCAGTAAACCCATATCGACAACAATGGCAGTATTCCTGATATCAGCAGCAGTTGCAGGAACAGTGTGTTTAGCAGTAATACTGGGAATAACAGCAGCATACATGTATGTGTTAATGGTGTTGACACCTAAAAAAACAAGATTAAAGCTTGAAGCTCAGGGTATAAGAGGTCCAATACCATCATCTATTTTACTTGGTAATATCCCTCAAATCATTCAAATCAAAGCTCAATTTACCCAATCTAATAATCCTACAAAAACTACTACTAATACTACCAATAATCATCTTGTTTCTATAACTCATGATTGGCCTTCTATCACCTTTCCTCACCTCAAGTTATGGCAACAACTTTATGGTATGACTTTTTATCACATTCCCTTCTTTGTTTATAGTTGTTGTTCACATATCCGTCTTAACTCATAAGTGTAAAACAGGTCAAATACTATCCATATAGATAGATGGGACAAAGATTTTGCCATTCCCTAGAAATTATTCATTTTGTTTCATCTATCTATTTGACCCATTTCTTGTTTGAGACGGATATATCCGTCTTAAACAAGAATTTGTGCTTCTTTTTTTATGTCTTAACGGTATGATTGCATTGATGATTGATGTATTAGTTTGATTTTTGTTCAAATCTTGATGTTGGGTCTAAGCATGATTAAATGGCCTGATTTTTGTTGGGTGTTAAATTGGCAAATGTTCGGAATTTCGTTAAATGTTTACTTAAAAGAGTTTCATTTTTTTTTTATTATTATATTTTACCTTATTTGCTATTGGAATTGGAATCTGTGACGATTTCATAGGATGATTCATGTCAGTCGTTCCTACCCATTTTGGGATTATGGTTCTAATGATGTTATTGTGCCTTTCCCTACAAGAATACGCCTTGTAACTATAAATCCTGATTCCGCCATTGTTTTGCATTATTTTTGGAAACCGGGGAAAATCCCGGGTTGCTTCCTGGTATGGACTTTGCTTTTGGCAAGTATGGAGAGTATTTGAGCATGTGAAGATTATTTGTGTGATTCATATGTGAAGCAACAAAAGGTTAAACTCTTCAGAAAATTCAGGAAAAAGGAAGTATTTTCAATGGTTGAACGCATCAGGAATCTACATTAAAGCATTGTGTGCCAGTGAATATGACGGACATTATCAACCACTTTACAAATGATGTGATGTCGAGGGTGGCATTTGGAAGAAAGTATGATGGAGAGGAAGAGTGTGAATATTAAGGAGTGAATTCAGAGTATTTGGTTTCTGAAATGCATAGAAGCATAAGATGTTATGTGAGTTTAAGTGGTAGAGTTTTCGATCGCCCAAGTTCATATTTGCATTCTTAATTCAGCACCGTGATATGAATTAATATGGTTATGGGAGTACTTTTGTTCCCTTTGTGGGAGGCTTCTTGCTGGGTCATGAAGTCCACTGTTCCACTGTTCCTGGTAGGTTAAATCCACCGAACTCTTACATCCATGGAACGAGTATCCTAACCCAATACTATTTGGTGACACGCTTTCATTACCCACTTACATGAGATGCTCTATGGTCTCACACGTAACATGGATCCATTAACCCTGTAAAAACTTTGATTATCTCATAGGTACAGTATGGAATTCATTACCCTTTTATGTTTGTTCACCCGGTGTCTTTGTCTGGTCATAGCTGGTTTTTGATAATGTAACATTATTGAAAGAATTTTGTTTGATTGATAGAAGTAGACGATGAAATTGTTGTATAGGGCGTATGTTCGTATATTCAACTGGAAGTGTGCAGACACTTTGCATAACAGACCCCAACATTGTCAAAGAAATCATCCTTACCACCCCCTTGGATTTGGGAAAGCCTGCTTATCTGTCTAAAGAACGCGGTCCTTTGCTTGGTCAAGGTGTTTTCACCGCAAGTGGTTCTTTTTGGGAATATCAAAGAAAACTCGTTGCTCCTGAATTCTTCCCCAATAAAATCAAGGTAAGCATAATAGTATCATACTACTAAATTTCCTCGTCAGAAGCTCATATAAAAAGCCTTTGATTTGCAGTAATTTGACGACTCTTTTGGAAACGCTAACTTATAATAAAACTGCCCCTCAAAAGACTTATTGTTCACATGATAATTCAATAATTCATGTTACCGGCCCTTAGTAAATTCAGTTTTTTTTTTTTTTTTTTTTGCTGTTTTTACACTTCTTGAAACTATAATTTGTGAAGGGTATGTTGGAAATGATGACGGAAGCCACAGCCTCTATGGTGCATTCATGGGAAGATACTATCAAAAGCAATGGTGGAGAAGCAGAAATAACAATTGATGAAGATTTGAGAAATTTGTCACAAGATATAATATCTAAAGCTGCCTTCGGGAGCAGCTATTCTAAGGGTAAAGACATTTTCTCAAAGATAAGGACCCTTCAAGGGCTAATGGCCAAAACTGTACATGTTGGTGTTCCTGGTTCCAGGTAACTGAAATATTATTTGTAACGCTGATTCTGGTAGCAATTATATGTGTTTGAGAACAGTTCAGAGCAAAACCGAATCCCTGAGTTACCAAAATTATGAGATGTTTTACATGTGAAACATCATACAAGACTCATTGGTCACCGCTGATTTGCAGGTACATGCCAACCAAGGATAATTGGCAAATACAAAGACTAGAGAGGGAGATTAATCGGATGATATTAAAAGTCGTAGAAGAGCGGACGAGGGCGAAACGTGAGACAGATTTCTTACAGAAGATACTTGAAGGTGCTAAAATGTGTACTGATCAAGACGATCCTACACTAAAAATAGATGTTGAGAAGCTCATTGTTGACAATTGCAAAAGCATATACTTTGCTGGTCATGAAACAACTTCTAGCACAGTGACATGGAGCTTATTGTTGTTGGGGGCGTACCCTGATTGGCAGGCTCGTGCCCGAGCTGAGGTGTTAGAAGTTTGTCAAGATAGGATTCCAGTGACTGGAGATCTCAGAAATATGAAAGTGGTAAACTTGACAGAAAACAGTGCATATAGTTGCATATTGTGAAATACTTCTATAACTGCGATTTAAACTGTTTGGTCTTTTTGGCAGTTAACGATGATTATTCAAGAGACCCTTCGTCTATACCCACCAGCACGTTTTGCCACAAGAGCAGCATTAGAAGATGCAAAACTGAATGGCATTCAAGTTCCTAAAGGAATGGATATTCAGGTACCGATACTTCATTTTATTTGTTACTACTCTAAATCAATTTTTTTCTGAAACATCTACCAAATTGACATCCAAAAAATCCTTTAAAATCCTTTCGACACCACATCATATAAAGGAAATAGGGAAGCACAAGGGTGATTTTTGATCTCATAGGTTTTGAGCCTCGGTCATAATCATAAGTACCACTCTTTAGTGACTTTACAGCTAATCTATCGAAAATCTGCAGGTACCAATACCAGTATTGCATAATGATCCTGAACTATGGGGGCCAGATGTGCAGGAATTTAATCCCAAACGCTTTGCCAATGGAATAACTGGGGCTTGCAAACCACCACAAGCATACATTCCCTTTGGATTTGGAGCTCGAGTATGTCTAGGTCAAAACTTTGCCATGATGGAACTAAAAGTCATGTTATCCATGATTTTGACAAAATTCAGCTTTTCACTTTCACCGGTATATCAGCATAGCCCTTCATATAGGCTGATACTTGAACCCCAGCACGGTGTTCAACTGCTCATAAGAAGGGTGTGACTTCTCAGTTTTGTTAATTCTCAGTCTACTTCACTCAATCAGTCCCATGTTCTATTTTTTTGAGGATTGAATGAGATAGGAGAGAATAATTTATTGTAAAATTACTTATTTTACTTCTTTTATACCGGCTTATGTTTGTTTTCTTCGTCATCTGTAACATCCCATATTTCGGCTATTCGAAATTTATACTGATTTATAAGACTGTCTTAAATTACAAATCTCTGGTTTACGAAGTACTTAAATACAAAATTCTCCGTTTCAAATTTTCAGTTCAAAACCAGTGAACTAACATGTAGTCGAAGATATGGTTGCCAAAGCTGCCCAAACATGACAGTTGAGCTTAACAAGCATACAAGGTACTAAAGAGACTTCCAAAAGAAGCCAAGTGACCTTGATATTCCAATCTCATCGTTGTGCCAATATCATCCAATTTTGGTGCTGATAAGTTTTGAACCTCTGGCAAGAGTATCAAGCAAGATTCATGGTTGCCAAAGCTCTGCCCAAAATGTTCAGTTCAGAACTAAATGTTTTACTCAGCTCTGTTTTGACAGCATGATATACTGATATAATCGCTAACTTGCTATGTGTACAAGCTTGAGCACTCATTTCAATGTTTGTGATGCGCGAATCCTGATAATTTCACGAAGTGCGTTCTCCAAGACTGACATTATACTCCCATTACGTCATGCAGTTGTCAAATCTTTACGTTTGCTTTTCTTGGGAGGACAATTTCGAATAAGTAGTGTGTAACAGTTCTTAATATTGAATATAAAGAACATTCTGACTTTCTATTACATGCCCATGCTGTATAATCAGCACGGTTACAAGGTAGTTCAGCTACATTTATGAAGATTACTCGAAATTTGAGGGTAAAAGATGAAGCCTACGGAAAACTAGTGAAGTATAGGTACACTACGAGCTCATAGTATATATGAACCTTTTCCATGCACAAAGTTTTGCAGCACTGTTCAGACGATAGCAAGAAATCCATGAACCTTTTATTTGTAGCAGCAAAGTCTTTCTATAGAGCCTCTTAAATGGAATTCATGAAAAGAGAGTACGGCTTCGATTACGTTCCAATCGTGCTAACCTCTGTGAGGAAACAACATTTAATAAGTTGTGAGATATATATAATGTACACCAAACTACCATTGCTCAAATGCAAAATATTAGATTTTTAACAAAAGAATCCGTAAAATACATAGTTTTGTCTTTCTGTAATTCAATCTCTAAACTAATAATACTCTCACTCCACTTTTAAGTACTCCCTCCATTCCGCTTTTATTGTCCTCATTTCTAAATTTTGTGAAGACAAATTGTAAACCCCCAATATTACCTCTAAAATAACTAACCACTATCATCTCCACCCCCATGACATTGTACTCGTTCTTTCTTAGTTCAAGGGATATAGTTGGTAGTTTACCGCTTTTTCTTAAATCCAACCTAAAATAGAAAGAGAACAATAAAAGTGGAATGGTGGGAGTACATAACAACACAATGTTCTTTCCAAAGAAAGTAAAGAGATGATCAACTTAAATGAAAGGTCATTTTGGGATGCAAAAAACAGCAAGTCGGGCCACAAAAAACGTTTGTACATGACGGCAATTGGTCAAAGTGCTCGGGAATGAGGTAAAGGCATTGTTTTCTTTATACATAAGGTGGATTCTATTCTAGAGTGAGTACTTATTGTTCTATCAACACAAGAACCAATATGCGGATCTTAGAGCAAAAATAAAGAGCAGTAGTAGTTTACACTAAAGTAACACAATCATTGATTAGAGGGGGAAGGGAGACAATTATTCATTTATAAGTTAAACTGTATCTGCAGAATCACGTAGAAACACAACACGGGCTGGGCATCTCCCTATATCCTAAGATAAGCCACCTGTTAAACCATAATCTTGCAGAACAGCGACTTTAGTTGTATTTCTCACCCCCAAAATTCATTACTGTACCAAACGTTTATTTCGACCAAAAAAAAAACCAGATCTGCCTTCGCGATAGTGAAAGGTTTAATTTTAACATCCTAAGCTACGGAGTATTAAATATTACAACTCAGCAACAAGAGCAAATGCAGCCAACTGAAATAATCTACCTTACAAGTTACTTCAAGCATATAAGCATCCATCGCCACTACCCATATCATTCATCCCAGTTTTTAAGAGAGGCACAATAAGGTCACCTTTCTATTACATTACCCTCTTATGCTTAATACCGAACTGCTATTCTGCCCTCTTATCATCTCCCCACACGACAAAATTGGATCTTTCTGCTTCTTCATGATCATATGAGACCAAACTAAAACACAAGTAATTATCACATCATTCCCTTACTCATTTAGAATCCCGAAGACCTGAATAAACATGTTCCATGCTTAAAAACCCATCCAACTCAACCTGGCACAACGGAAACGCTTGAAAATTGACCTCACAGCAGCATAATAGGATACCACAATCGATTAATATTGTCGATATCCGCGTGTTTAGCCTATACTATACTAGTGCTCTACAGAAATACAAGTAACAGCGAGTACTATCTACCTTCTGGCCAACTTTCCTCTCATGAATTAATTACTCAAGAAATACTCCAGGAATGCACAAAAGTCCACGACATAAAGTTTTCATCGGACCAAGTTCAACATAATGCTAAACATAACAGATGCTATAAGCTACAAGAATCAAGAAGAAATGGTAGTATTGGTTACCTCTTTTTTCTTGCATTCCTTGTATATATCAAAGTGTTTCTGACATTTACTCTTGTCTGAGTTGTATTGCTCCAAACCTATTGAATTCACCACCACCCACTTTTCATCACTCATCAATGGAACAAAAAAAAATTCAATTCGATTATTTGACCAACATAATAATAATAAAACCCAAAACGCTTTCTTCGATCACAAAGAAAATTGAGCTTACAACATTGGAGTTTCTTCCACAAATTGTTGACAAACGAATAATAAACATCAAGTATGATCCAACACAACCCAAAAGTCCATATATGTAATCCTGAATTAAACCACTAGCTCTAACAACATCCACAAATATCTATTGTAAGGCGGTTTCACATAAACATAATTGTAAAACCGACTATTCTTATTGCACAACTACCCGTGGCCGTAAATGCAGTTATCAAGTTCCAGTCACTACCCATATGGAAAAAATTCATTAACAACACAAAAGTAATTAACTTAATTACTTTATGACATTTAACATCATCTAATTAGATTGTGAAGACCATGTACTAGATAACCCAGAAGCCACAAACTACCAGTGCCTCAACGGTTTCCACAAATGGCGAGGTAAGGGAGGATCGGATGTACGCAGTCTTACACCTGTGTTAACAACACATATAGGCTGTTGTTTCCGAATGACCCAAGATAAAATTAAATTGCAGGGTAAGGGGGCCGGGGCAGTCTTACACCTGTGCTAACAACACAAATAGGAGGCTATTTCCGAATAACCCAAGATAAAAATTGCATCGAGAACTACATCGAATGACTGCTACTTGACAAGATGATATAATCAAGAAATACGAAAAATGGTGAAAATAAATGGAAAGAGAAAGAAAGGGATTACATTTGAGAGAAGCAGAATATTGAGTAAAACAAGGAGAATCAGAGATCTTGGCAGCACTTGGGTATGGTGGTGCCTCTGCTCTTGACGCCATGTTTGCTGTTCTTGATTCTTGATTCTTCGTTTTGCCTAAATCAATGGGTTTCTTGTTAATTAGTCAATCAATGTTATGGAATTGTCTTACATGTAATGGGCTGGGTTTGGAAAAAACATAAAAAAAAAAAAAAAAAAAAAAATTTTTGTTTTTTGATCTTCGAACTTGGATTCGGTAGAATCGGACCGACATGTTTGGGTTTAAGGGATGAGTAATCGACTAATCGGTGTCCGCTCAAACGAGTGAGCGTTATTCGGTAACACAAATTTTTGTTTAAGATGAAAATATCTGTCTTAAAGCTTAAGACGGTAAATTTTTGTTTTTATTATCATTGTGTGCTTGTTTTATAGATAAAATGAATATTTCGTGTTCAACAAGACCTATTAACTCAATAATTGATGGAATTGAATTTTATTAGTTGCATCTAAATAATGTTGGTATTAGATTGAGTGATTTTATATCAATACTGTTGTTAGGGTGATGATAAAAACGTGAATGCAAAAACGGAGGTGTCTGGGTTTTTATTTGCTTTTCAATTTTCACGATCCGCTTAACAAACAATATTGAAATAAACCACTTGGTGGTAATGCGGATTGCGATATATGACTTAAAGCTACTTAATTTGGTTTAGCAAAGTTTGGATTAGAAAATTCATTTACCATAGTAGCTTATGAAACAATGTTTAGGAAAATGTTAAGTCAAAGTTTCATAATAAGAGAGTTATTTTCTTTATTTCATATGCTCAAAACTTGTCACCTAAAAAAAAAAAAAAAAAAGGCTCAAAATTTCATATTAAACACACTTGTCAATTAGTTGTCATGAGGAATGCGTCCCTATTCCTCTTTAACAAATTTGAGATGTTTGTAATGAACTAGTTGTTCATCCGCGCGCGATGCGTGCGGAAACCCAAGGACCATCTCCGTCTACGAAAATATTTAGTTCGCATATAACTTAGAATATTTTTTATATAAGAATTGTTTACGTAGCAACTGCCTTACGTTCAATCTTCAAGGTAACAATTGATAGTAATAATGACTACATTTAGATAATAACTATAGATGTTCGCTTTTTTGTTTTCTAATCGGCGATAATCCACAACTCAAAGATACAAATCCTCCACGTGTGATGCGGGCAGAGCCCAAAGTCCGTTCTCTTTCTTTTGACGTATAATTCAGAAAGAATTGTTTTATTCTATTGTGTATATACAAAGAACAAACTACCATAGAAAATATACAAAAATACAAAGAACCTACACTATATATAAATAACATTCCTGCTGTAGAAGATGATGAACAAAAAAACTACCTAAATCTAAATCAATAATGAAGAAACTATCGCAAAGATTAAAAAGAAACGAGCTCTATAAAACAAGCTCTACAGACCATAAACAAAGAACATTCTGGCAATAGAAGGAAAAAAATGGATTCTCAAGACTTGATCACAAACAATAAAAAACTTCCTACCTATATATGTTAGTTCTTGTTTCCACCAACCATCTCTTAGATTCTCGGATAAAACTTAGCATATAACCCAAGTTCGACAAATGGTCCTTACATGAGGCATTCTCCATAGCAAGGATGCTGCAAACACAAATTGTCACTTGCTTAAAAGTAATATAAATAAAGCTTACACTAAGAAACATCTCTTTTACTATAGAGGAGGTACTCATGATATTCGTAGTCACATACACGAGGTACCTAAGCACCACCTTAGCAATTCGTGATAATCATAGTACACACATAATCAAAACTATGACAAATCTAAGTCACACAAAATTAATCAGCTTAGGAAAGTCGCATATTTTTTTTTTGTTATTTTTTTTTTGTGATTTTCTTCAAGCCAAACATCGTTATGTTTATTTCCTATATAAATATGCGACCGTCTCAAAAGAAACAACCCCCTTCATGGCACCTTGAAATCACCATATAATCACAAATAATGTTTTACTCCCTGAATACCGGACATTTGTTTACCTTTACTTTTGACACAAAAACCAAGGGAAGGGGGGAGGATTCATTAGTAGTGTCATTGGATGACAAGTGAACAATAATGAAATTGGATTAGTAAATTACCCATCAAAAGCATTCCCTCCTCAATATACTTAACGATTAAAGGCAGGTAATGAAAGAAGAAAATAGGAAGGCGGATCAAACCGCAGTATACAACACTCGCTCTCTCGCTCTCTCTCTCTCTCTCTCTCTCTCTCTCACTCTCTCTACCCTCCTCCCTCCCACCATCTCCCCCTCACTCTCCATCTCCCCTCTTCCTCCCTCCCTCCCTCCTTCTGAATCAAAACAAAACCAAACATAGCCTTTGTTCCTCCTCAAACTAAGCAAACCAAGAACAAACTCTCTCTCTCTTTTCCCTCCCTCGTGATTCTGTGATAATTATAATAGGTATCCAACTAATTCAATATAAGCAAGAACCACACATATGAAGGCAATCTGAAAAGAAGAACAAAAAGCGCTCTTTCCCTCCAAGAGTCCCAGCCTCTTCCAGTCTCCCTCTCCCTACCTGCCTCTCTAACGCACCATCCCCTCTAAACCATCTCGCTCCAAAAACAACCTGACACATAGTCTCTCCTTCCCCCTCCCCTTCATTCCTCTCCCTGACTCCCTCCTCTTCCCCTCCTTCGTATGAATCTATCACTCAACTGGTATTTACGTGAATTATCATGATTTATTTAAGAAATACGACATTCCAATTTAATCAAAAGGGGAGAAATATATTTAGGTAAAGACATTAATAATAACATTAACAATCACGTAAAAGAAAGAGGCCTCGAACATGGCCACAACAACGCCAAAGTCGTCAGATTATGTCCTTTTTTTTACTGTGATTAAATAGGGAAAATTAGGTCTGTGGTCATGGCTTACAAGGTCTAACTACAACTATCTAAATCATAACTCACCCTTTTTCGTACATCCTGATCTCTACCTTTTAAAAGAGCACCGGCCCTTCATGGCCTCACTCACTCACACCAAGTCCACTACAATTTTAATCGACAATGAAAACGTATAACATTACTGAATGGATGGGAAGAACTAATGTAGAAGATGGGGTCATCTCTAGCTATAGAGATCATTTGAAGTTGAAATGGACCCCCAAGTACTAAATCACACACCCTCGGCTAATCTAGAACATGTTTTAGTACTCGGCTATATCGAGTATTGTTTATGTAACACAATTACTCAAGAATCATCTAATTTGTTTAACGAACAATCATCTAATTTTATTGATTTAATAGCTTACTAATTTTAAGCTCATAAGAGACTAATAGTGATGATTCGATCAAAAAGCTTTCGCTAAAGGGAAAATACCTCCATCTTCAACAAATTAATGTCAAAAAGTCGTGCATAAAATTGTAAATTATTGCAGTCACTTTTATTCCCGTGCTCGTGGAGAACTAGACAAAATAGTAGCATCCTAAAAGCTCTTGGTGAAGCATTTCCTAGGTTGCCAATTGATTTTTAAGAATCAATCAGATTTTTGCTGGCCTTTCCAACATGCCTAAATTTGTAAGAACCACTTAATAATTCGACTTTGGCAATATCAATTTGTCCAATCATTCAAAATAGTACTAAACCCATGATGGTAACCATGGCCCTATAAAATTCCCGACATAGAAACGAAAAGTGTTGTGCAAGTAACCTCAGCTAAATAACTAACTTATTAACTTATTAACGTGACATAAAGCAATGCTAACAGCAATAAAAAAATGTGGTACCTTTCTCTTCCATTTCCATTTTTTTGATTTTCGACGGTTCAATATCTTGATAGCAACTTTATGACCCATCAATTTTGTGTTCTGCAATTTTCACCTTACCAAACGACCTATTACCAAGAGTTACCAAGGTTGTAGTTATGCAAGTAAACATCCACAGCACCAGCTCAGCTAGTTTGACCATCCATTTCCTGCACCAAGAAGAAAATTATTTGAAACCTATAAGCATTATATTTTACTTCGTAATATTTGAGCTACTGCTTTTTAATTCGCAATCACACATATCACCCTAATAAGTTGCAATTACATAAACACAAGTGGTCTCCTATCCTTTTCTGAGACAATATCGCATAAACATAAAGCGAGACCAACCCATTTATATATGGAAAAACACCAACATACCCACTATCATAAAATCAAACTAATTATTTCATGGTCGGGCCTCTTGATAATCTCATCACGAGACCGTCTCATAACAGAATTTGTGATAACAAAATGCTTACACTAACTCGGAACAAATTAAACGGACATATATGCATTCATTGATAACTCTCTTAATCTTCAAAATTGAAAACAACTTCTTGCTTCAATTAGCACAAAGCTTACAACACTATCAACTACATTCACTACTCATCCAACAAGACCCTAAAAATCCCTAACTACTCTTACAATTCCCCCAAAATTCATAAAAATTAATCAATTATAACTGTACAATACAATCAACATTTAATCTGCAACAAACAAAGCAAGTTAGTTTGGCTTCCGCTTAAAGAAGTAGACTGTTGGCTTCGAATTCGTCCCCTCTCCTAAAAAGGGTAACAAACAAATTAAGCAACAAAATTTGTAAGAGTTAATCAGTGTGGGATATGATCTCAGACAACGTAATGAACCGCCTACTTAGGGCTTGAACCCAAGCAATCCCAATTGATCAGCTCATGGCATTAGACCTGGATCACGACACCTTATCTTAACTGCTTTTTTTTTTTTAGATAAAATAAATATTTAATAAATTCAAGCAACGGCGGACACAGTCTAAGACTACAAACGCTTGAATGGTCTCAGGCCCCAACCTTAACCAGATTCTAGGAGCATAAGTAATAGGTTGTAAATGCGTCATATAATGAGCAACCCGATCACCGTTCCTCCTTCGAAAGCGAAAGTTTACATTGTAAAAAAAAAAAACCAGCCAATGCAATTTGTAATAAAAAAAGCCCTTGCGTGACACGGGGTATTTTTTTTGTAGCTGAGCCCTGAGTTTATTAAAAAGGCTAACTCACCTGTTGTCCGCTGCTTATTGAAGTTGGCCCATACAATGGATTATACGGTGCTCCTCCATACTGTGATGCAGAAGGATGGGCTCGGTAACCACCAATCTCTTGTTCATGAGGACCACCTAAATCCGATGAACGGCGAGCACCAATGCCTAACTGTGCGCCATTATCAGGTCCGAGAGAAGAATTTCCAGGGTAAGCAGATGTCGGCTGCAAGTGAGAAAGAAATAAAATTAAGTGCATGATGAAAAATCATCAAAAATACTGTATTATAATTTTATACTATCCTTAAATACTTGGAGCAAAGTACAAAAAAATTATAAATTAAATAGGGTAATCACAGAGACACAGAGTGAGAAAATTATTGGTTACATTTTGCCCATATGGTGGCTGTGGAGGGTAGCCCTGTTGTCCATACGAACCACTTCCTCGAGAGTACATGACTGCAAAATCAAAGACAATGAAACAGGTAAGTAAGACCCAAAAAAAAAAAACAGTAAAGTTGTATCTTGCATGTAGGCATGTGCTGATAAGCTCATATATAAGCATCACATCCCATAATACATAGAACAGAATTTCGTCTACCACTTTTTTTACTACGAAGGAAAAATCGCATACGGGAATACGGGAATTATACTATATATAGCAGAAATGCAGAACAAGGATAGCGAAATAAAATACATCAGTTAACCAAATGAACCTCGAATATCCTGAAACCATTAAAAGAATACCCATTTTGATGCTAATGCTGTTATCTTTTAAACTGTAGCTAGGTACCTCTGCAGATTTTGTTAACCCATAGCTTTTAATAAAACTTGTTAATTCGACTCAGCTACTGCAACCAACAATATTCTATTCTCTTAAGCTAAATCATAAACCTTTCACCTCCAAATTTGCCAAACAATAGAGGTATCCTACAAAATAAGAGTCCGTTGATTGACACCTCTATATTTGACAGTTAAACACTGTTATTAATTCCATTTAAACTTTAAAGAGCAAAAGCATAACCCAGATAGTTGGCCTTTTACGTAAGACTGTTCTATGATATAACCTAATCATTATTTCTATCACTAAATGAGGTAAATAACATGAATCTGGACGTCTACTTGCGTTTTTGTCTAACCCTAATATTTTGCCTTCACAAACTTCAGCCACCACGGACCAACTCAAAACCACGAGACAATGTGTTCGATAAGCATAAAAAGTAGGCAATGAAAC
>JAOWBH010195821.1:0-17869 GCA_028566215.1 Silene coronaria
AAAAAAAAAAAAAAAAAAAAAAAAAAAAAAAATTCACCCAAGTCGCCATCCCGCTTGGCGACTACTCCCAATTTTTTTTTTTTTTTTTTTTTTTTTTTTTAAGTCTATTAAAGTGTCTATTAAAAAAAACCCAAGTCGCCATCCCGCTTGGCGACTACTTCCCAATTTTTTTTTTTTTTTTTTTTTTTTTTTTAGTCTATTAAAGTGTCAAGTCGCCATCCGCCATGGCGACTTAGACTCAAGTCGCCACCCCCCATGGCGACTTGAACCTGTGTAACTTTTTTAATGCAAACGTCAGGTTTGGGTGTTCTTTATGTTAAGTCGCCATCCCGCTTGGCGACTTGCCTCCAAAGCTAGCTTCGGTGATGACGTGGACCCATTTTGGGTAATTAATTACAAACCCAACCCATTTCGTTAATAAATTTGTCAAAAACACCCATTTTGGAAAAAAATTCAGTATATATGATGCATACATGGATCATGGTTTGCATGCCTCTAAGACCTTGTCAAAAGACTTTTGATCGTTGAAGACGGAATTATTAAGGCATTTGGTAACGATATCAGGCTGCGCTTGGACGGAGTTAATGAAAAGGGCAGAGAATAAAAGTAGAGTTACAACAATGGCGATTAACAACTTAATCATAACATTGTTGCTGCTACGACCTTTGTTTTGCACCATTTTTAGTTACTTCTAAATAAAAGTGTTTAAAGGTTTCAAGGAAGGAGTTGGAGATTGTCTGAAATGATGAATTAGTGCATGGGAATGAATGAAGGGAACTCTACTTATATAGTACGCGACGCGAGTAGCAAATTAGTCTAATACTATATGTATGTATGTATGTATGTATGGTATGTACGTGAACGCACGTCGTGGGTGTGGGTTAAATTTCCACTAATTAAACTCATATTATTAGTTGCTAGGCTGTAGCTAGCCGCCATGTCTGATGTTCCTCATAATCTAATTATTAGATGCTGTTTAAAACTGTTTAATGTTTTTTTTTTAAAACAAAAAAAAAGATCGATTAATTAATTATGAGTTATATAGTATTTACAAATAATGTTAAAATTGACGAAATTTTATACTGTTAAAATCAAATAAGAACCTTTCACGAAATAAAGATCTCTAATTTAAATATATGATGCAACCGGAAGTAATGGGTTTACTTAGATTCAAGGTAAAATAAGGGAGTAATATTTAAGGTAGTTTTCTTATGTTTGGCATGAGAGTAACTAATAACCCCGGCCCATGAATCTATAACCCTCGTACGTGGAGGAGTAATCCATTACCCACTCCCGAGTAATGATTAATAAGGCATTACCTTAGTAATCATTATCTTTCATGTTACGCTTATCATCGTGGAGGGGTATAAAAGTATTATACACCGAGTGTAATCGTATCACTTTTCTAAAGTATTCCACACATTTCAGGCAAGTATTAAAGAATAGGGAATACTTTTTGCCTTGAAAGATGTTTGGATTTGAAGTGAATTTCCCACAAATTAGCTTAGTTCGATCAATTGGTAAAATGATTGAAGCTTGAGTTAATGTAGATAAATCTCGAAACATTTCCTTTAGTTATCAATTTTGATGAAGTTAACAATGTTATTTATTTTAAATGTTTTGCAATGTTTTTGTGATTTTTTAAGTAATACTAACACAATAAAATTGTGTTTTTGGTTCAATTAAAACTTAGAGCTCGCTTGGAATGAAGGAAACAATTAATGGGGTAATGTTTTTTAGGAGGAATAATTACTGGGTAATTTAATGAGGGGAGTAATATGTTCTTTATTTTTAAGTTTGGAATGTTATGATTATTATTACTAGGTAATCTATTTTCAGGTTTGATAAAAGAGTAATTAGTGCATAATGTATAATGTATAAAAATGAATTTATATTTGTCAAAATAGAGACATTACTCCAGTAATAATTACCCATGGGAGATGATGGGTAATACATTATCCCTTGATGGAAGTAATGAGTTGCCTAGATGAATAATCACCCTCGTGCTAGACTCACTAAAATGACCCCAAATTATTATTCCCTTATTTTTTCCACCCCTTTCCCCTCAATCCAAGCAAGCTCTTACCCTCTCGGGTTCAATTAAAATTGTGTTCAATTAGAGTTATGTTTTGTCGGGTCATTTCGCGTCGGGTGGTTTCAGTTCGGGTCAGTCCCGGACCAACAAAGCTTGGATCATGTTCGGGCCGGGTTGGGGCCTTTAGATTTCGGTTCATAATCAGAGGTTGTAGTTCGAGTCAATTTCGTGTTTCGAGCCAACCTTTTCGAACCGGGTCAACCGGGTTTAGCCATGTCGATTCTAAAGTCAATACCCAGGCCCAACCCCAAACTTGAGGTGGATCGAACATGCAAATAGGTCTAAAACCCTAAACCCTAAATTCCAATCCTCTCTCCCCCACCACAAAATTTCAACACTTGAAATCCCAAACATCATCTTCATCATCATCATCATCATCAATGGCGTCGAAATGCGGTAGATTCATCAACAGAGCATCATTATCATCCATCAGATCCTCTTTCGCTAAACAATCTGCTGCTTCCTCACCTAAATCATCTGCATCTCCCCTCCCCAGATTCAGTTTCTCCAGGTATCTCTTTTCCTTACAATTGATTGGCATTCTCTCGATCGTATTCTTAAAAACGTATACAATCGAATTAAATGAATAGAATTGAGGAAGTATTAGTTTCGCTAGTAAGTCTCTCTTAAGACCGTCCCGATGATTTGTTTGCCTTCGATTAAAATACCGCTCACAATGAATATGAATGTAAAAGGTAAACAAATGATTGAGACGGGGAGAGAAAAACCGTTTTAAATAAGAATTTCTGTAGCTTTGGATATCCGATTAATTATTGAAATTGGGAATTATGTTGGGTAGGATACCGAAGGAGCTGGGATGCGCGGCGTCGATGATGCCGCTGCATAATGCGGTGGCGACGGCGAGGTTGATGTCATGCTTGAGCACTACTTCAAGGAGTTGCAGAGCTCTTTCTCAGGGTACACTCTGCCGTACCTCTCCCGATCTCTAATATTTTCTGTTTTCCGTTTCTTTTATGTGAGTGAATTTTTTCTTTTTCGTCTTTTGGTTGCTATTTTACGTATTTATGATTGTTGTGAAAGCGAGTTATGGTTAAGTAATGAACTAATCCATATTGCCTAGATTAGAGATTATATGTAGACTGTTAGGTACAATTTATGTGGTTAAATGATGGGATGTTTGACGTGTTGGATGCTCGTAATCTGTTTGACATCAGACACTCTTTCATAAGATATGACGAAGCCAAGAGCTAGTATAGTAGGCTTAGTAGTATATGGGTGGCGTCTTGCACGTTAGATGACTTTAAGAAATAAGATTTTGAGGTGGAAGATGCATTGAGGAATGGTTGTAAGTTTTAATATGTACATTCGATGAATTTGATGGTCTTGCCTTAAACTATGGTGTTTTTTTCACTGAATGTGTATGATTCAAGCCTCGACATTTCTCCATTTTTTGTTTAATTTTCATGTGTCCTGAAATTAGGTTGTTTTTTGTTGGGGGGGAAGGGGTCGGTCAATCACGTGAGTAAACTTAGAATCATCTTCGGGATGTGAAATTTGGTGTGGTTTTGGGGCTGCAGTTTGGCTTCAGGTCTTTTGTCCCCCCTTTCGTATTTGGAGAGGAAATGACGGTATATATGTGAAGGGTGAATGTTTGTGTGTCTGGCGTGGAACATTAAGCTGACTAGAGTATTTGGTTCCTGCAGGCACATAATATCAATTTGCTTGAAAGAAATAAACTGGGACCTGCCAATCATGAACCCTCTGCGTCGGGCGAAAAGTTGTCATTTATAGGAAATATACATTCAATCATGTAACCGAAGGATTCACTTGTTTAGTTGTTGGAAAGACCTACTGATTAATTTTGCTAGTGTGTAAGCATGAATCATTCTTTTTTCTACATGACTTCCATGTGTTCAGATACTAAATTTTGCATTAATGTTTTTCTGAGCTAGATGTGAAACTCTCCCCAAGGCCTTTTCTCCTCATAATTAAGCACTGAACTAAGTCCTTTAACTTACTTGCTCAGTAGCTGCTCGGCAACTTGATCCTGTTTCTGAAATATGCCAAATGCACATTAGTAGACTATAGATTGTTATTTGTTTGGTTATAAGGAATTTGCTTGTGTGACGCTTGTTCGTGGTTTTAATTGTAGTGTCTATAATATGGCTTTGTGTTTTCAACTGATGTGGGGTAATGTCCATAGGAGTGAATGCCAGGGTTTGTCATGTCTTTTTAAATCATACTTAGATTGTTGGATAGACAAAGAATAGACCACAACAACAATTATATGAATAAACAAACAGAGAAAGTTATTATGTACCAGATACTGAAGATAGAAGAATATGTTTAACCCTCTAAATATAAGTAATAAAATAAAATGCTCTGATTAACAGTGTCACATTCCTAGGCTACTCAATTTGCTCAACCCAAAACATATCACTATTCTGTTTTGAACGTATTCTATCATGGGCTCACGGCACTTGCTTAAAATAGTTATGTCAGAAGAGGCTATCACATGTTAAAAGTGGCTTCTTAATATCGTATTAGGTAACTTTGCCGCATACCTTACGTACAATAACATATCTACATATAATAGATAATTACCCTTTTGTCAAAACGTAGAGATACATTCTTTACTTAAAAATATTGTCTTCAGTTCAGTGTAAATAACTGAGTGTTAGTCCAACGATGGCATTATGATGGCATACCTGTTGATTTTCCCAGATAAATTTGATGATTCGTGAAAGGTCTGGAGGCCGTTCAACTGAGCAGTGATCCCATTATGCATTAGGACAGCTGATGGTGGATATCTTAGGCTATGTATTGTATTTAATAGACAGTGTGCTTTTGATTTTGTGTCTGATATGCTCTGTGTTTCCGTTGTCAATCTCTAGTATAACTATGAACTTCAAGAATTATCTTAAGGAGCAGAAACCGTCATTTTTTATTGGAGAACATTCCCTTTGTTTTATGATTGAACAAAATAATCTTCTATGAACTGAAAATAAGTACATTGATTATATATTTATATATGATTGACCTCCTTCAGCAAATTGAATGTTTTGTTAAGACTGTTATTGATCAGCTAATGTCGAATGTCTTGACTGTCTTGAGATGGCTGTGCACTTTTGATTGTAGTATGACTAGTATCCTATATGATTAGTGTTTCCAAATGACATTGGTGCAGCGAATCAAAGTGAGAACTAGGGTAATTTCGTAATTGAGAGTTCTAAGAAAGGAACATAGGGCATGCGATAATATTTATGCCAAATTCTGAAGATGGTAGATAAGCTGGATGGTTAGATTAACAGTTTCGTGTTCCTTTTCTTGCCAAAGCATTCCATTTCTTAGATCCTCTTTTCACCCTGGAGGCTTTGGACTACACTTTCCCAATGCCTTAAAAAGCTAGACTGAGGGCCTGTGGACTATGATAGGTCGGACATTCGAATCCCCTACCCTTTTGTATTGTAGTAGCCTTGTGTGTCGTTTCATGTCAAAAAGTTGTCTTAAGGAAGTCAGTGTGCCCCTTTTGCCGCTCTTTATGAGTTCCCAGAGATGCATTCTTTAGTTAAAAGTATTCTTTTGAAAGTAAGTATTTGAATGTTAGTTCAATGACGACATCATGGTGACATTCCTGCTTCTTTTCCCAGATGTAATTGATGGTACGTGAGCGGTTGGAGATTTGCTCAACCCACCAGTGCGTCATGTTGCTTAGGCATAATGGTTTCGAATCATTGACATAATGGGTTTGACAAGGGTATCGTGTTTTGATTGTGTACATTCTTTCGGAGCACGCTTGTAAACATTCCAAATGTGATATGATGTTTACACAATAGCTTTCTGAATGCTATACTCCAACAATAACATTTTAAACATTCGTAAACTGTTGATCTTATGCCATCTACTGATTCAAATTTATTTTTTGTCTGCTCTAGAGCTCGGTCTGTCAGTACCCAGGTGAGTATGGGAATATCTTTGCTAATCCGAGAAGCAGTATTATCCAGTCGGAACTCAAGCCCGTGCAAGCAAATTGTCATGTATAAACTCTATAATTAGAGATCTCAATTTCTTTATTATGATCACACATTGGATAAGATAGCAAGCTGTGACCTTGCGTAGTCTTAATTTTGCCAGTTGAACTGGATAAAGTTTTCCCTATTTAACCATATGATTTACTCTCTCCACACATGTACTTGATCTGGAATGGTTGTGGCGGATGTATCCATGCCCGTCTTTCATTAAGTATGATTCCAGTAGCATTTACTGGAATAGAGATGTTATGAGCGTTTACCGGAGTATAATGTTTAATCGCAAGCTTTTACCTCCCTTGGGATAGAAATTGCTCGAGGGTTTTTTGTTGATAAAAGTTAGGTTTTTGTGCGTATTGATAAAGTTATTTACAAGTTGAGAAGTGTATCTTTATTCAAGTCGTTGCGGGGCTAACAAAACTAGTTCATACCTGTTAAACTAATGGTATTTTACGAGGAAAAGATAATAGGAAATTAGATTATGTACACGGTGAGACCAAAAAAAAAGATGGAGATAAAACTAGTATACTACTGTATTATTCTTCAATGATACAAGTTGTTTGGCAATCAGTTTTTATATTAGTGTTATCCACTCAGTACGTTGTCGGAGGTGCCTAGCTCGACTACGGACGTGTAAGACTTCAATGATACAAGTTGTTTGGCAATCAGTTTTTGTAAGACGGTTTTGAATGTGTGTAAGACGGTTTTGAATGTGTGTTTATGTGTAGTTCAAAATGAGCCCTAAATCGATAATTAATTTGATTTTGAGCCTTATTTCAAAAAAAAATGTTCACTTTTGAAGTACTGCAATGGCGCCCATCTTACTCTTCAGATTACATTACATTTATGTAACATTAGTAGATTTTCTCTATTACGAAGGGCTACCCACTAGAAAGCTTCAAAGTTCTGAACCTTGACAACTTAAGTATGTCGACCATCACTTCAGCCCAGCAATTTCAACACATCATTGTAGGGGTTTTCCTTCCTCGACCCAACTAAATCCAGCTCCTTTCGCAACTCCTTTGTCTTTCATCAACTCCCAGATTGCTGTTGCATCCATCCATTTTTCACGAAATTTGTTAATGTTAGACAAAGTTACGTACCCATAATCATCATGCTTCTCCAATAATTCCGACAACTTTGCTGCTGCAACCTTAGCCAACTCCAAGTCTCCATAAGTTGCGCAAGCACCAAGTAACGCCCTCCAAACTGATGCATATGACGCAAGGCCCAGTTCATAGATCATCGTCTTTGCCTGGCACAATTCCCCATGATATCCCATAAGTCTGATCATAGCAGTCATATGCTGAGGCAATGGTTTGATTCTATGATCATTGATCATGGACTTCAAATATTCATAAGCTTTGTTTAATGGCATTTGGTTATGGGAGCAAGATGCCAAGACATTCATAAATGTAATTTCATCGGGTTTCAACCCCTTGGTTTTTTTTAGCTCCTCGAAATAATGCTCTACCTTGGCCGACTCTCCACTATGAGCAAGACCCGAAATCAAAGCGTTCCAAGTGACAATATTCTTTTGAGGCAAACTGTGAAACAGGGCTTCAGCATCTCTACCCTGCCCACATTTTGAATACATGTCAACGAGCGCGCAGCCAACGATCGTGGATGCGACTAGACCACATTTAATGGTGCAACAGTGGATTAACATACCCCATCTCAAAGCTGGTATAGATGCAATTCCACTTAAAATGCTTGCGAATGTGAAATCATCCATGATGACCCTCTTTCCATGCATTTCAGCAAAAAATTCTAGAGCTGCTTCTTGACTATTCCGTACCACATAAGCTGATAGTATCGTATTCCACGATGATGTATAGGGGTTCGGCATGCTCCTCAAAATCTTTATAGCATCCTTTATATCACCAAACCGTGAGACACCAGTGATCAATTCGTTATATGTGACAGTATCAGGGTAAGGCATCTGATTGAAATATTGAAATGCAAGCTCAAGTCGACGACTTCTAGCACAAGCCGAGATGACCGAATTCCAAGAAATGACGTCCTTGTCTAGCATCCTATCAAACACTCTGATAGAACACTCAACTTGACTACACTTCCCATACATATCAATCAAACAATTCGCTAAAACAACGCATGATTCACCCGTTGTTATGATAACTTTCGAGTGTATTGACATCCCTAACCGCAGCAAACGCAACTGCCCGCATACAGCTAAAGCCGAAGTAAACGAGTACGCATCACCCCGAAGTTCAGACCTAGTTAGCTCAGTGAAAGATGACAGAGCTTTCCGTAACTTCCCAGAACGCACGTACGCAGAAATCAAGGCATTCCATGACACAACATTTGGTTGAGGTATTTCATCAAACAGCTTCTGTGCATCATCTATAGATACAATTTTAGCATAGAAACTCAACAAAGCAGTACAAACGTGCACATCGGAAGCAAACCCACTACGCAAAGCATACGAATGTAGCTGTTCACCAAGTAAAACATCGCCATTGTTGATACAAGTTCGTAGAATTTGCACTAATGTAATCCCGTCCGGTTTATTGTCCCATATTTTTGTTGAAGGTAAATTGGTATGAAGGTTATGAGCTGAGTTTGGTGAAATTCCGAACGTCCGGCGAGAAAGTGGAAGGAAGAGAGGTCTATGGAATTGCATTCGCTGCCCAAAGGAGGGCATACTATAAGAGAAATACAGTTGGTCTAAGCCGAGGGTAAAACGAATCTAAACACTAACCCTTGAATAAAATTAGTTAGGGAAACTTGTTTAAATTGCTTTACACAAGTATTTCATAACTTCATGAATATCATCTCTAAGAAGTCTCTGATTTAAGCAAATGGGTTTTGAATTTCTTGGATTGTGGAATGTATTAAAACTGTCTTTTTCTCGACATTAGTAAATGGAACACCGGGAGATGTTTTTAGACCCACCCGCGGCATACGACAGGGAGACCCACTTTCGCCCTATATATTCATTATGTGCGTCGAGCTTTTAGCAAGATCTCTACAAAAAAAATAGTGATCTTAGCTCTAGTGATATTGGTATTAGAATTGGATATGGGGTTGAGAAAATTCCGTTTCTTACTTTCGTTGATGACACTATCATTTTTGCTAAAGCCTCTAATCAAAGTTGTAGAAGCATTAAATCTATTTTAGATAATTTTTGCATGATCTAAGGACAGTTTGTTAATTTTGACAAATCTACATTTCAATGCACTAGAAATATTGATCGTTCTTTTCGTGAATCCTTTAGGGGCACTCTTCGTATGAACGAGGAAGCTCATTTGGGTAAGTATTTAGGATACCCTATAATTGACAACAAAGTGACTAAAAATACTTTCGAAAGTATTATTCAATCTTCTTGCACTCAATTATCGAAATGGAAAGCGAATTCGTTATCGCAAGCAAGTAGACTAGTCCTGGTCAATGCTAATTTAGCCTCAAAGGGAACGTTTCAAATGCAAAGCTTCCTTCTCCCTTCATCAATCCATAATAAATTAGATAAGATTAATAGAGATTTTCTCTGGAATAAGAATCCTTCCCAAGACTCCCCTAATTTAATTGGTTGGCATAAAGTTTGTTTACCAAAATCACTTGGTGGACTAGGAATAAAATCTACTAAAGCAGCTAATAAAGTTCTTCAAATGAAACTTCTATGGGAAATCCTTATGGATAAGGAGAATATATGGGTCAAAGTGGTAACAAAAAAATACTTGAGAAATTGTTCACTTTTTTATCATAAGCCTAATTCGGTCTCTTCTTGGCAATGACGCAAACTTATGAGTCTTCGGTCTCTTTTTAGAAAAGGGCTGAGGTGGCAGATAGGCAATGGTAGCAATATTAATTTTTGGTCTAACAATTGGGTTTTTTCACACCCACTTACCAGTTATATGAGTGATGATGATAGTAATCGTGATCTTAATCTTTTGGTTAAGGATTTCATAACTTCTGATAAACAAAGGGATGTTTGTAAATTATCCAATTTAGTGAATAATGATATTGTCGATCAGATTACTAATATTCCACTACCACATAATGATATTCCAGATACCCTCCTTTGGTGGTTGTCCGTGGATGGAAACTTCTCTACCAAAACAGCAACATGGTTAGCGCAAAATTTGTTCGATCAAAGTTTCGATAAATGTGAATTTCAGTGGATCTGGAAATTGAACATCCCTCCAAAGTTTAAATTTTTTCTTTGAAAAGCCTGTGTTGACGACCTCCCAACGAAAGGGAGACTTCTCAAAAGTCATATTAATGTCCCACCTCATTGTGTTTTGTGCAACCATTCCATCGAAAACAAAGGTCATTTCTTTTACAAATGCCCCTTGATTGGTTCTGTTATCCATGACATGAACATTATTAGCTTTAATAATTTTTTGTCAAATTATGATAATATTGCGAGTCAAAGCTTTTTAGTTGGTGGAATGCATGATTTTATAGAAATGATATTATCTTTAATAATGTTCATTTGAATGTTAGCAAACTTAATTTGTTATGCGGTAATAGTATTAAGATTTGGAATGAAACCAGAAATAAGGATCTCAACAATCCCGAGAAAGACATGTCAGCTAGAAACACTAATAGGATAGAAGATATTTGGTGGGAGAAACCTATAAACGATTTTCTAAAGCTAAATTTTGACGGATCGAAAATAGATGACAATAAAGTTGCTTTAGGATATGGTATAAGAGATCATAACGGTAAAGTCATTTTGTTTGGAGCAAAAATGTGTGGGTCTAATAGTATTCTTGTTGCGGAAGCTCTCACTTTAAAAGAAGGTATTTTTAGCAGCAAAATACTTAGGAATCTCAAAGTTAATTGTAGAAGGTGATAATTTATGCGTTATTAACTCAATCCGTAGTACATGGCAAATTCCTTGGGAAATTTCTAGTATTATTAAGGATGTGAAATTAGACCTTCGTTCTTTCGATGAAGTGATAATTAAACATTGCTTTCGCGAAGCCAACAAAGTCGTTGACTTTATGGCTTCTATAGGACATGAACGTCCAATCTTTCGAGGTGGTTTGAAAGCCGGTTGTTTCAACTTACCTCACCCATTCGAAAGGATGAGATAGGTTGGTCCTACCTCAGAGGATCAATCTAGTTTTCTTACCTAATCAAAAAAAAAAAAAAGTTTAATACTCCGTATATCGTTTTTAATAAAGTTTATGTGAAGAAACTCAATATTATTTTCACATGTGAGGTTGTCCCACATAGATAAAAGAGGAGAAGAATTACCACTTTATAAAGCAAGTGGTTACTCCCTCTATTGCCAATTGGTTTTAGAGTGAAACCTCCTTGGACTTATAAAGTGGACTCTCTCTCCTCCGTACGGGTGCGGCCCAGGCCCAATTGTGAAATTTAACAGTTTATATCACGGAGTACAAGAAGGTCAAAACTAGAGACCCTATTACTATCAATTAGTGACATCATCTCATTTCATGATATACTCTCTGTTCTTTTTTGCTTAATTTCAGTTTAGCTTTATTAAGTTCAGTTTAGTTTGGTTCTTCACAAATTAACGCTTACTTCAACTCCATTCAATTTAGTTCAATTCACCTTTATTTAGTTCAACTCAGCTCAACACCATTATTCAGCTCAGCTCAGCTCATATCAGTTGAAAAAAACAGGGTCATAATATAGTTAACCTTTAGACCTTGTTTTTTCATTGTAATTTTAACTTTATTCATATCAATTAATTTCTATTCCATTTAACTAACTCCAATCACTTCAACTCAATTTACTAGTTCAACTCCCTTCGTTTCAAAAAAAAAAAATAGGACATTATTCCGTATAAGTGTACAACAAATTTACGGAAGAACAAGACTCAATATTAACATCAAGTTGGCTTTTGGAATTTGTGGATTTGTTTGGGAAAAATCTCGTGCTAAGACTTTTTAAAAACAAGTCACTTCATCATTATCCCTCTATTTTGGAATTTATTTGTTAGGCGTATGTATATACGAATGACGTATCTTCGACTTTTCGGCATTAAATTAGGTCCCTTTACTATTCAACTTTGGCTGTAGTCCCTCTCCACTTTCCTACAATGGCCCACTCTTCCAAGTCAAAGTCTCTTCTTGCATCATGTTTGGGAATGAGCTTCCATCCCTTTCTTAGAAAGAAATGGAGGATTTATTGTCGAATTAATAGTTTAGAATAAAATTACGTAATGAAAAAAACAAATAGAGAAAATCCTAAATCTCCACCATTAACCCGATAGTTTTTTATTTTTTACGTGACTCATATTCACCCTCAAATAACTCAATGATATACAAGTACAACACATACGAGCGTCAAACATTATTTAGACACAAGACGACCAAATAAATTGCCCCAATCTAACCCGAAACAATTGATAATCAACCTTATTAACCTTTTATCCAACACAAATGACCCGTTTTCCCAACTACTCATAAAACAGCGAGTTATTATAAATTTCATCACGTCAAAAATAATACGGGACAACATGCAGAAATGTAGTCAATTTTTACAATTTATTACAACAAAAATTTCTTGCTCCCGTAATTTATGAGTCTGACTAAATGGATCAAAGTGGAGCTAGTTGCATTTAGTAAGTCGTCGTGACTCGTGAGTCAACATCTTGCAAGTTAATACTTGTAGCTGTTTCCAACTTCTAAAGCTACGTGCATGATGTATATGTAGGTCAAGTGACTTAATTAGTGTGGGTGTCTTCTACAAACATCTACATGTACCATTCTTGATACGTCTGGCTTAAGATGAAATTTCCGATTTATTTCTGAAATGGATCTAAATAATAACACATACATGATGTTAATATGAAGAAAATTAATAGTATTACCTAAACAAATTGTCATGTGATTTAATTTGATAATTCTTGCTGTCCCACCACCTTAACACGCAAATTTGTATCATCTTCAGTTAATTGATTATTTTAAATTTTTCTTTTGTGAAAATAATTATGTGGCAAATCAAGCTATAGTAATTATGTGGCAAGTCAAGTTACAATAAATTTGAGCTTACTATTAGAGATGCTCTTAGCTCCTCGAACTTGTCATTAATGAAGGGTTATGTTCATTTCTGGACGTTTTTATATTTTTACCACTCACATTTTAACCCCATTCTTTCAAATTTATTCTCATTTCTAATCTCTTTTCAACTTTCTCTCCCTACTTGCCACCACCACCCCAGCCGCCACCGCCCAACCACCATCCCTCCCGTCATCACCGCTGCCCCACCTTCTCCTCGGCATCACCGCCCCTACCCCCTCTGCCTAGTCCAACTCACCTCACGCACTACCCCTTTCCTACCACATTACCCCTTGTCTTGTCTTCCACCACCCCTCCTCGACCACCAGATCATCACCCACCACCCCTCCCTTTGCGTCTCTGTCACCTGCCCTCCCCTTTGTTGGCATCCATTCTCAATTAAAACCCTCATTTCTATAAAACTCATCCAATTATGTAATGTTATTAAACTAATACAATAAATCGATGTTTACAAAGTTTAAAATGGAATTATTATTAGATTAATATGAGATCTAAGATGTATAATTGATGAATTTTACTATGAATATGATTAATTTTTGAGAGGAAGTATTGGAAATATATAATTCCAAAACCAAGTCGAGTTTCCGTCTTGCCATATTTCCGTCTTGCCATAACATTGTTCGTCCTTATTTTGTATTGAATCATATTATATTTTTTAGAAGGGTAGAAGATGGAAAACTTATGGGAAAAAGTCCATGAATAAGTAAATTCCGGACATGAATGAGCAATTAAGATAATTCAATCTTTAAACAATGATCCAAATAAAAGGGTATATTCCTAATTTTTTCGGTAAGTCTACCTTAAGATGCAATATCTCTCTTGTGATTGACGAGCTATATACATATAACTTGTTTATATAACAATGAATAGAAAAAATAATATATTTTTCTTATATATTCAAGTGGTATAATAGTTAATCCGTTTAAAATTTAAGACGAATCGTGTTTGTAGGGAGAATTTGTGTAATTCTTGATCCGTGCCTCAATCATGTCACGTATCTGTAAGGTATGATCCCTTATCATCCAGCTCCTTTTAAATGATACTTTATATGATATGATATCTACAAAAGTCTATCTTTATGGCTTGCAAAGTTGCAAGTCCGAAATGACGGCTACAAACCTTTGTGATATTACGTACCGACGTACGCTTTTCGAACCAAACACAAAGTATGTCGACTTGATTCTAGTACAAAGCAGGTTTTACTTGAAGAAGATAATCTCTATCTCAATTATTTCTTTATCATTTGTAAAGTGTGTTTAATCTTGGCATTATATCTATGTTTTATTTCCAAAGAATAAGAGATTACAATTTATTACTTCTTCAGCATTTTCCTTTATTAAACTTCATCGTGTTTTATTTACGCAGAATAAGGATTGTCAATATTCTAAGGTAAAAAGTGTAGATGTAATCAAGGAATTTGAGTCACACACATATTGTAATTGTGTATTTAGTATCGAGGGAATAATTAAGATGTAATTAAGTAATGTAAAATTTCCATAAAGTAGCTAGTCTTATTGTCGATATAGACCGTCTTGCTTGTAACAGTCATAAGTTTGTGATGTCTCACAGAGTCACAGCCTCCTCCTCCTCCCACTTGCTAGTTGTGACTTGTGAGAGGTGACAAGCTTGTGACAAAATCGTCACAAGTTTTAAACGAGGCGTAGGGATAGCTTTTATATATCCTCAATAAAACATTATCTACGCTACTCCAATCGGATTGAAGAATCGAAATGTATGTATGTAATACTATGATTTAGTGAACTAATGGGTTTGTTTCGAGTAACAATATGTGTATCGAATCTCCTTACTTTATTCCGCGGTAAATGAATGTGGTTAGAAGTCGAAATAGTTAGGATAATGAAGTTAATTAAAATCAGCAAAGATAAGAGACCAAATATAAGAAGTGTGATTCACTTAAAACAATGAGGGGCATAAAATTACATGGAAAACTAATTAGTTATATAGACCGATTTTCATGGGGCTAATTCAAACCCATCTCATTACACTTTTCCTAATTCTATATAGCGGTCATTTGGTGTTATCATCGGTAATATTAGCGGCAGTAGTAGTGGTGGTAGTAGAAGTAGCTCCTAATTGTACTTGACTCTTCTTACCATTGACACTTTCTCCCTCTTTACCCTTGTCACTTGTCATTCTATCATGCAATGAATCCCTCCACTTAAAATCATCAAACAACTCATGCATCTCTTCAAGTGTCTTCCCTTGTGTTTCTGGTAGGAAGGTGAAGAAAAACAACCACGCCACGGTCGCAATTCCACCAAATATGAAGAACCCTCCGCCGACTGTAATTTTATTAGTCAGGGACAAAAAGGTCAATGAGATAACACCACTCACCACCCGATTCACGGCCACACCCATGCTCGTACCCTGAGCCCTTAACCTCAACGGAAATATCTCCGAAGAGTAGACCCATGTAATTGGGCCTAATCCAATCGAAAATGAGGCCACAAAGGAACACACCATGGTTATGCACAAGACCACGGCCCAAGTCTGCTTATGAGGCGATCGATCAATTACAGTTAGTGACATAGCTAATGTAAAGAGGGAAATGATCATACCCCCAACACTAGTCAATAATAAGGGTCTCCTACCATACTTGTCCAACTGAAATGTGGCTACCAATATAAACATGGTTTTCACAAATCCGACCGCCACTGTTGCCAGTAATTGTTGTGTGTCGTTTGTAATCCCGGCCTTTAGAAATATTCGCGGAGCATACAGAACCACAGCGTCTATGCCAGACGCTTGCTGGAAGAAATGGATCCCTATACCGGCTATCACTACACGTCGTACTGAGGGCGTTGCTCTTATTAGAAGCTCCTTCCAAACTCCTTCACCGTTCTTGTTACTTGACTTTGGACGAATAACAATGTCGTCGTTACATTCCATGGGAATCCCTGCTGTCTCTTTAATTTCCCTGATTAACCAAATAAAACATAATTAATACTTGTATAGCATTTCTTGTCTTTTTAAAAATGTTGACGAGTTTTAGACCCATGAGTAAGTGAGTTTATTAGGCACTAACTTAGCTTACCTTAGACGAAGTTGAGCCTCCTCAGGCGAATCAGACGTCTTGTCAAGCACTTTCTTGGCCTCACCAAGCCTTCCTTGCATAACAAGCCAACGAGGCGACTCAGGCATGGCAAGAACCGCAACAGCCAGGAACATGCTCGGGACTGCTCCAATCCCGAGCATGAACCTCCAACTCAAATGAGTAGGAAGTTTTGAAAAGGCAACATTGGACACATAACCAAGTAAAATGCCAAAATTAATGAAAACCTCTGGAAAAGACGTGAGAAAACCCCTGCAAGAAGCAGGGGAGACCTCAGCAGTGTAGACAGGCGCGATCATAAGTGCATAGCCCACGCCGATACCAGCCACAAAGCGGCCAAACATAAGGAAAGCGTAACTGGTGGCGAAACCCATGAGTAGAGCACCCGCGAAGAAGATTGCCCCAGCGAACACTATAGTGTACCGCCGTCCTATCCTGTCTGAGGTTCTGCCGGCAGCGAATGACCCGAGTAAACAGTAGATGTTTAAGATTCCGATCAATACTTCAATTTGAAAGTCGGATAACTTCCAGTCTTTCTTTATGTATATTACTGCTCCACTCATTACTCCTATGTCTGTTCATCAAGTTTAGTAACATTAACGTTAGATCAATATTATCTATATATAATTATTTTGGCAAAATATTAAATAAGATTGTTATACAACATAATTATACTCTTTTACCCTTCACATTTTTGGTTTAACAAGTTTTCTAACATGTGCCTCACCGTCCATTTTAAGACTTTTACAGTTTTACTTGAACCGTCTTAAGGTTAAGATTAAGACGTATATGCCACTTTAAACGAGAATTTGTGATGATTTAGTAATAACCATTAAAAGTGTAAAAGTAGCTCTATGTAGAAGTAATGAAGTTAGTCTTTTCAACTTTTAATAAAGTAATCAAATATCTCATAAAATTTTGGCCTATATAATCCGAAGATAATCCATGGACTATATTCTACAAAAAAGCCAAATCTGATAAAAAGGCAAATCATTAAGAAAAGAATAAAGACATTATTATACTAAGTTGATGTACATAATATGACAAAAATTGACAGTCTCTCAATTATCAAGTAATACTCATATTAATAATAACAATAAGAATAACGAACGGTTTTTCTAACGTATATCCTAGCAGCACACATGAATAACCTAACTCGGTAAGATTCACAGCATATTCTCATTATTAACTATGGTAAGGTTGAGTTTATATTTGATTATCTCATGACAATATCTGGTGAACTCACCAATTTGGCTTATTGATACGTGCCTTTACAACACATGTTAATAAATTCGGAACAGTAATAATGCAAAAATAATACTTTGAGTTAAAATGGGCCAGACTGAAAGCAACAGGTATGGCATCAAATCTGAAAACGTGTAGTCTATTATTTTTCAGTTTTGATCTCATTACCCATAATTATCTCTTATAGGATGTAGTGGGTATGGCTAAACTACTAGTTGCCCCCACTTCCTTCTAATGTAAGGCTAACCTTTCTAAAACAATGATAAATGGAACACCACCGCATGTCAGTGCTCCTTCTTGTGTTTGGATACTTGAACAATTGTCTTTCATAAGGAAATCACAAATTCTTACTTGTGACGGATACCGTTTTCCCTCACAAAAAAATCATTTAGGGTGAGTGAAGAAGCACATGGGGGTCCCTCATTGTCCCTCCTTTGTCCCCTCTACC
>JAOWBH010196040.1:0-17866 GCA_028566215.1 Silene coronaria
GTGCTACAATCTGCCATTGATGAGCGCAGAGCGGTAAAAAAGAATCGTGTTGCTATGAAAGCCAAAAAAGAAATGCTGGATGCTTTGCTTGAAGTTGAAGAAGATGGCAAAAAGCTTACCGACGAGGAGATTATTGATCTTTTAGTCATGTACTTGAATGCTGGACATGAATCATCTGGTCATACCATTATGTGGGCAACTATTTTGTTGCAGGAGCACCCGGAATTCCTGAAGAAAGCAAAGGTTTCATACTTTCATTCAATTATACTGACTTCTTAATTCAACTGATCATTATTAATTTTTGATGACGTTTTCTTTAACGATGAACAACAGGTCGAGCAAGAGTGGATCATGAAGAATAGGCCTGCTGGACAAACAGGACTGACCCTGAGAGAAGTCAGGCAAATGACTTATCTTTCTCAGGTATGTGAATAATTCTTACATCTGTATCCGACAGGACGATAAACATGTAATGATTAACTAATGTTGTTATTGTTTAATTTTGTGGGATCAAGGTTGTTGATGAAACACTTCGGTGGGCGTCCTTCTCGTTCATGGTGTTCCGTGAGGCAAAAAAAGATTTCAATCTGAATGGTTAGTTCAGTAAAATAAGCATCATCAAATACTCTGCATCTGCTATAAAATTCTACTGTTGGTTTAGCATTGAAAGTAACACAAGAAATTTGTGCATGGTTTCAGGTTACTTAATTCCGAAAGGATGGAAAGTAATGACTTGGTTCAGACATGTCCACCTGAATCCTGAAGTCTGGCCTGAGCCCTTAATGTTCAATCCTGATAGATGGAATGTAAGTTGCGATTTTCGATCATTTCCGACTCCCCCTTTTTTTTTTTTTTTTCCAAAATATAAGAGTTTTTCTTCTGTGTAGGACTTGGTTCCAAAGGCAGGAACTTTCCTTCCCTTTGGGGCTGGAACTAGGCTATGCCCAGGAAACGATCTTGCGAAGCTTGAAATTTCTATCTTCCTTCACTATTTCCTCCTCGGTTACAAGTAACTTTCTCGACTCAATTTCCAAACTTTCAAATTATCAGAACGAATATATTTATAGTAACGGGACTGATTTTAATAATTAAAATTGCGATTTTATAGGGTGCAGAGGAAGAATCCTGATTGCCCAGTTCAGTACTTACCTCATCCAAGGCCAATGGATAATTGTTTTGCAAGAGTTACCAGAAATTAATCTTGTTTACAGTTGGTGTTTCAGAATTACATGTAATATAAATAATAGTAAACTTATGATACACAGACATGGTTGAGTTTGTTAGGACATAATATATTTCAGTGAACTTTTATTATGAATTGTTTTTTTTTGCTATTCTTTTTCGAGTTTTTGAGCTACAATGGTTATAAGTTTATGATCGAAAGATGATGATGAGATGCGTTCGAGCCCAATGCAGCGTAGGCTGCAACACTACACTGTGTTATACCTTGTTCTACTCTCTGTCTTTTGTTTGACTAGAAACATAGGAGAATGGTAAACGAGTGCCTTCCTTCTAATCTTTCCTATACCGAGAGTAGGGATGACAATTATGGCTCAAACCGAACCGAACCCGAATCGAACCGAAGGAAAAAATTTGATCTACCCTTTAAAAATCCATTCCCGATCCACTGTTTAAAAACCCATATCCAAATCTACTATTGGAAAACTCGAACCAAATCCAAACCCAATCCATTCATACCCGAACCCGATCCAAATGGATATTTTTGAAAATTAAGGCTTTATTAAACTAGAAATTTCAATTGAGTTATATAAGATTAATTTTTATATAGTCAAATCATGTTTTGGATTGGGTTTTGGATTATCTGGTGGATCGGGTATGGATTTGAAAAAAGTATAATGGATTAGGTATGGATTTTAAAATTTTGGATATGGGATCCAATAAGTAAGTGGATCGGGTTTGGATATTGCAAAACCCGATCCATTCCGACCCATAGCCATCCCTAACCGAGAGAGTTTTTATTTAACCACAAGCGAAAAAATGAAGATCTCTTCATCTTTCTTCAAAACCCGATTTTGCAATCCAAACAAAGAAAATTACATCGCCTTTATACCCTAAAACCCTCCTCCGTCAAAATGACTGGATAATATGTCCGCAACTGCCACCCAAAAAAATCTTGGAAGTTTTCGTTTATTTTTTTCCGGGGATAATATGTCCGCAACTGCCACCCAAATAAATCTTGGAAGTTTTTTTTTTTTTTTTTTTTTTCCGGTTTATGATTGGTCTCTGCACTCTATATGTAACTTTCATTGTCAAGTGTTGCATGGAAGATCCAAGTTTTCGATTAAAGAAATTGACACAGTAGAGATTTTCATTTTAGCAAAAAAAAAAAAAAGAATTTGTTATAAGAGTAAAAACCAAGAGTATATCATCAAAAATTCCTTACGGAAATTGATTACGTAAAAGCGTACTTTCATAATTGTTTCTTTGAGATTCGAGATTGAAAAAATATCTCGAAATGTGACAACTATAAAAGAAGTACAAAAAAATGAAATACATATCCTTGTTTGTAAAGGACATTCTCATTTTCCTCTGTCAAAAATATGCTGTCATTTGCAACATATGTTCTATTTTTGCATTCATGACTGCATTAGCAGCCGGAAAATGAAATATGCGTAGAAGCAAAACTTAGAACCTGGATTCATAGGTCGTTAGTCCCAGAAATCGTTGCTGAATCTTCGACTCTTCCTAATGGTAGTTCATCATGCAATACAACCCTGAAAACAGCATAGTGATGATTCAAGCTTTTCTCACCCTGTAGTCTGTGGACACTGCCCAAAGCACCCGTGCTTGGATTTGGGAATGCATAGAAAATCCGTCTTACTCTTTGATGGAGGAGCGCCATGGCACACCTGTCACAATATTGGCAGTTCAAACATCATAACCAAATCCACATCATGTTCTGTTGAACTTAGCCACGAGTAAGTGCAAGTGAGGAGATACAAAACAGAATTTGTCATCAGAGAGTGATTACTCTGATTGCCCTAACGAATATGACACAAGTTTCAGCATTTTGAACAATGATCCTCAATTTAATACAGAAGCGAGAAGTTACACATGCAAGGAAAGAAAAGAGATTCAAGTGTGTAAGAGAAACTCACATTGCGCATGGCTCCCAAGCAAGATACACATCATAGCCAGTGCACAAGTAAGGCCGCTCTGATTTGAAACCATCAGCTGGATCTGCCTCAGAAAACTTAACCTAGAATCCATACATTCCATCAGTTCATTTTGAAACTAAGCTGATTACACATGACGAAAAATTTAGATGGGACGTATGAATACAGAATATTCATTCCATTCTTCCATTCATTTAGATTCACTACATTTCCAAGTGACACGAGTTTCAGGAAAGGACAAGTGTGACGGTATGAATAATGGAACCCGAGAATTTTCAGTGTATTTTTGCCTTTTAGAGTGAAAGTTGAGCCAAAATTGGAAATGTGTAGAATTGATTTCAGTGACTCAAAAAGACAAATGTGGTGAGTAAATGAATGGAAGGAGTATGTCACTTTTAATACAGATAACCAGGAAAAAGCTCACATTAATCGGACTTCTCCTCTGTCTTTTGGCTGGCGATCCTACAACAGAATTCTGCACAGATTCATCTCCGACAAGTGTCTCATCAATATATTCCGTGCTAGGGAACAGAAGCCTATCTCTAGATGCGGAACGTTCAATAGCAACCATAGCAGCATGTCTCAGAGGGTGCCAAAAGCAAGACGATGATGATTGTGGATGTTGCTGCGGCCACTGCCAAGGGTTCAAGCAAGAAACCCCACTGCATGATGTGGAATCAGTAGGCAAACCATTCGTATTTAACGTCAATGACAGAGATCCATTTGTAACACCGTGACGAGATGAGGGTTCTTCCACATCTACCGACTGTACTATGTTATCGTCTGGACATGTGACCCACGAAGAGAGTTCATCACATGTACTTGCAATTATCTGGTTAGCTGATGGATCCACAATGACTGCACTGTTAGCCAACTGCCTAGTACAAGAAGAACCGCAAGTTATAAGAAGGTGAGAGAGGGGTAAGGGAATAAGCAACGTGCACAATAGACTACATTCACGTTACAAGACATTTTAATGGAAACCAAAGTCATACCTGACTGCTACCAGATCTTGCCAACTTAAGGGCAAAACTCATATATTTGAAAACCAATTTTGAGTCTTCTTCACTAAAACCAGTGATGCCTTCAATGTTGCTGGAAGAGGAATGACAAAAGCATTTGTCAATTTATTTTAAAAGAACGGAGTCAGATAAACTTTCATGAAAGCACATACATAAGGACAGCGGTAACATGTACTTTGAGCAGGAAATGTTACTCACATCCATTGATTTAAACTTCTCATGAGCTATTAGTTTTTAATATTACACCGACTATCCATATAAGGTCACGGCTCGCGTAACCGTGTTCGAACGTTGACACTCCGACGTGAGAATGGCGCACAATTCAAATAGGGCAAAGTACATGAAACTGTTTCATAAATAGCTCATTCTGACATTCGGTGATTTGGACACAGGTGACTGAGCCTTAATAACACAGATTTTAAAATATGATTAAAAAAATGCAAGTATGCAGAATTTAAATTATAATCTATATTAATTACACATTCGGCTGTTTTATTTAGAAGATATAGAAAGGTCTGAGTGTCTGACATGATGGCTACTTTGGATAGGAAACATTAAATATAAGGCAGATGAGCAGCTTTGCCAGATCAAAATGATGTATAGAACACCATTCTGGCTCTCGATAGTTCACGTCTCAACTTCGGCCTCCTAGTTCTTAACTGGAGCTAATGAAACGCCAAAACTGCATCATACATGTGATGACAGTATGACACTGATGAGTACGTCGCATGCTGATTTCTCTACAGAATTTGCTTCAGATGGTACACAGGTAACCAGTATGCGCATACAACATCAACATTACCACAGGTTCACAGTGCCTTAACAAGTGCAACTAGTTTAGTTAACGAACCATTTTGCTCTATTTCATAATCAAACGGAGTTAATGAGTGGTGAGTTTTGCTCTTTTGAAGGGAAACATGGGAGTATGAAATCCGTAAAATCACATGAAAAAGAAACATATGAGTATAAAGCAATCTCCATCTTACTAGGTGGGTGGATGAAAAGATGTAGGCCATAACTTGCACTGTTCTGCCCATTCTTCTTTGGTAGTAGCAGCATATTTGCAGACCTACAAGTCAAAGACACATTAGGGATTCTGATAATTATTGCACAAGGTTTAGCAGCTTCTTAGAAATTGCATGGGTATCCTAAACAAATTCTAAATCAGGTGGTCATAGGGCAAACAATTTGAAAGGAATATCCATTAAGCAAAGGAAGATACACCAAAAACTTGATTTAACGAAAAGCCTCAAAAGCTATTCAAAAGAGGGAAATATGTATGGGTAGGGCCATAGGGGGTAACAAGTTACTATCCTCCATTTCATTATGTTCTAAGCAAAAGAATCAAGTTATGTTCCTCCATTTCATTATGTTCTTCCCATTTTTCTAAAAATATGTGAGGTAAATTTCGAAAATTGGAAAGAATGTGATGGAATGGAGGAAGTGTTAATTTAATTAAGCCAAACCAAATGAAACATGAGTCATCCAGATTATCGCAGTGGAGGAGGAAGGAAATTTATCAAGCACAACACACAGACTGGTCAAATGGTAGCACATACCAACAGATGGGTAAGTCAAACGAGTGATCACATCTAAGAACATCTATCTACCTTACAGTTATAACTAATAGCAGAACAGCCATGCGGTAAAAAATCATTGGTGTGTGCTAACTAGTATCGGAAACATATTTCTCGATTTCCACTCCCCCCCTACAGACATGAAAGGTTCTAGGAAACTTATTGGTGCTCTAGAATTTTGCCAAAATAAACAAGACAATAACATTAACATTCAACTCTTTTGGTGCATTCTATTCTAACATAGAGAAGCTAAGGAAAAATGGTTACCCACTTTTGTAACAAAGGGACTCAACTGATTGGAATTCGTCAGTTCAAGCACATCCTTAGGCATGCTCCCCATCTCAGTTTCATTCTCACCAACTAAACATAAAATTACTGACAATTTGGTTTCCCCTGTCAAAGAACCATAATGTCAGTTCATATGAAACATCACAAATTCTATTAAAAAACGATCTGATATCCGAAGACCACTTAAAACACTTGTGAAAACACTAAACTACCCACCCTTACAGTTTCTCTCACCCCCACCCGTGACCCGTGCACCCGCCAGTTACTTTAAAATCATCACAAATTCTATTAGAAGACAATCTGTTTGTATAGGTGAATGTATGAGGAAATTAATTGATCTTACACCACAAGCCGGCCACCGGTTTTATAGTAGAACTGCTCAATAACCTAAAGCATACAGATGTTGGCTGATGTACATATACTTCCAAATTTCAAATGCAACCTGCCTTCATCTTATCTCTCTATAATGGTCCTAAATCTTAGGTTTCCAAAAAAAATAACAGAGTAAAAAAGCAGACAAACAAAATTTTGAAGTGGCAAGGAGACTTACCACCTGAACAACTCCTACGCACACGTTTCACATGCCGGAAATTTTCCATGGGGGCTATCTGATTTAACTTCCTACAGAAATTTCAAAATCAGTTTCAAGGGCGAAATTCCAAGAATCCCACAGGGAACAATTTTGCAAAAAAATTCTCATCAATTTCAAAAAAAAGCAACATAAGATTTCAACACAAGCATACACAAAAAATATAACACCAAAATGATTGATTTCACTAACCTTACTAAACCATTGGCTATCTTTGGATCAATGTCTGACACAAACACATCAACTGCAATACAAAACCACAAAATTAAACATAAAACATCAACAACACTAGTAAGATTCTCTTAAGACCGTTGTCTGTATGAAACGGATCATTGCATAAGTACAACACTAAACGGCCATTGCTAACCGGGCATATGAGCTGTTTTTTATCCCTCTCACACCTACGAGTTATAATCGTCTAAAATAAGAATTTGTACCACCAAAAAGCTACAATCTTTTTTTCATTTAAACAAAAACACTCGTGATCATTAAACATTAACAACATTACTAACACCCTCTTCACTGCATATCCAACACTAATTAGTGCTCATTACTAACCAGGCATATGGGTTGTTTCTAATCCGTCCCCACACTTAAGTTATAACCGTCTTAAATAAGAATTTGTACGACCACAAAGCTACAATCTTTTTTCTAACCAATGGATATATAACAATAAATCCTAGGGTATTCCCATAATGGCATAAACTCAAAGATACTGAAGCAGCAACAACAAAGCAAAACAAACAAAAATCGCGCTATCGACAAACAATACATCATCTGTTAATCAGAGAGGGAGAGAGTAACCTGTAGGTTGTTGGGTAGGTGAAAATGGTGGCTTAGGAGGCACATATATAATTTCCCAATTACAATTATTCATCTTCACAGTTTGCAACAATCAAAATCAGCAACTTTATCGCTAAAAACTTCAATCAAACAAAACCCTATTCATAAATTGTATTAAAAAACACATTAGTAATGAAGTAAATTAGAAACCCAGAAAATTGATTACATAATTACATAAAAAAAAGGTTGGAATTTGATACAAATTGGGTTAGAAGATTATGGTATTTTTTGACAGTAAAATATGAAATTATTCAAAATAATTACATTAAAATTAGAACAAACAGTAGAACTTACAAAGTTACAATGCTGGGATTTCTGAGTAGAGGTTTTGTTGTTCATTTGGGGTGCTTGAGAAAAGAGAGAAGGCGGGGTATTTTACTCTTAGGAGACCCGACCCAAGCGTATTGGATAACTAACTAAATAACAAATCGACCGAATTCAAATACGTCTTAAACAAGAATTTGTGCACCCGAGCCTTATGTTTAGTTTTTTTTTTTTTTTTCATTTTTTTTTTTAAGCGAGGACCTTATGTTTAGTTAACTTATGCTTATATAGTGATTTAAGTCTCTCTTAAGATGATAATATGCGTATATATTAAAATGAAAACGAGCCAAATACTTCCACTTGCATGTATAGGACATGTCTTGCTAATCTCTACTCTCTACTTCTCTAGGCATCCTCCTCTTATATCATCTAACAAGAATTACGAATATTACAGTTTTAAACAAGAATTTTTGATTTTAGTAGATTGATATTTTATGATGGTAGTTGATATATTAAGAAATTTATCGTCCGTATAGAATATGATTTAGCATAGAATATGATTTAGCGAAAATATAATCAAGTTCTTTTAACCAAGAGTAACAAGAATTACATTTGAGCTAATGGTACAAATGGTCTTACAATCTTTTTTTTTTTTTTTTTTTTTTTTTTTTTTGCAGATTTCCTCTCTCACTTTCGCGTTCCATCTTACGCGGTTAAAGTTCAGAGATCAAAACGTAATGCTGCGGTTGAGGCATTACATGTTAAAGCCTTTCCCTTGCACTGACATTCACGGCATGATTACGAATAAATTGAATATATTTCCATAAATGAAACCAAAATTAACCAAGCCTTCAAGCAGAAACAGACTTGAGAACAGCACTACTTACAAAGCTCGTGACTCCGCCTAAAACTGGTATTGAGAAGAGGATTTACATCACCATATACTAACTATTACAAAAACCTGGACGGGTGACAAAAGGCAAGCTGCACAAAAGCTCGTTGCGTTTGTTTTCTCCAAGGGTAAAGCAGAAAACTAGGACAAAAAAATTGCAACTGCCCTACAGGCAGGAACATATTTCTATCGACAGTTGGAAAATAGCTTCCTCCAAAAGATTTACAGCATAGCGATACATTCTTGTAGCTTGCTTTCACAGGGAACGTCTTCCAAAGTGTATTACTCCAAAACCAACGCTCTATATGCGTACAAGTTTAAGGCCTTCATGTCGACTTTACTTTGCTAGCAAACCATATACCATCAAAGCCTGTACAGATCTACTGCAAGATTTCAGATATTCTGTCCAGTGCATCAGCCGGAATATCCCTTCCTGGTACTTGGATCTTCAGGAGATTAGCGTACCTGTAAATCAATTTTCATGTCAGACTCCAATCAATATGATCCAGGCTGCAGAAATAGTACGTTAATTTTCATGACTTACTCCTCAGGAGTAAATAGATCCTCGTGCTCCGTGATAAAAGCAAGTAAAGCCTGAAAGCAAACGCGATATTATTCACAAGTGATGGAAATGCTAAAGAGTCAGAGACCCAAGACACCAACTTAAACGTTTACGTATACATGTAACCATCATTTAGCTTTAGGAGTTATAGCTTGGTCACACATGTAAGGCTGTCTTATATAAGTTTTTGTGCTCAGAAAATTACCTCAAACGGCAAGTTTAGAAGCTCAAAGTAAGTCCTCACACGATCTAATCTCAGTATCACAGCTTCACTGTCAATTGATGGTATAGCTGCCAGTGCCTGTCACAGCACAGCACAGTTCATCAATCTTATGGTTTATGCAGACATTTTTTAACTACATATGGGAACAAAAGTAATCAAAGGAAATTGAATGTCATGTACTCATGTCTAGGTTTAGCCAAAAGCAAAGTTGCAAACGCTTGAGAGCATAACCAAGGTCAACCGATCAGGAATTGCCATGATTAAGTTTCTAGGAAAATGTTGCATGGTTTGGGGTTCGATTCTGTTCGTGGAACATGTTCTACTGGGTTCAAATATAAAACACTAGGTGACCTAGTTCCAAAACTTGACCCGCCAACCATACCTGAACCATGCAACTTTGTAGTGTGTACTGAAATTAATAATGTTCGCGAATATTAACTCTGCCACTAGTCACCACTAAGTGTCAATATGAAAGCCATCAAGGACACTGAGGTCACACGATCCACTCATGATGGATGATATATACCTGTTCTAAAGCAATGGAGTTACGACAAATCTGTTGGACTCCAAAAAGGTTAATTGATTTCATATCAGCCAATGCCTGAAAGAGACGAAATCACAAATTAAAGATCATATAGCAAGTTATTTAATGCCAGGAGTACATATATAAAAAAAAAACCAGTAGTAGCATTTAGACCTTGATAGAAGCATGAGCAGCTACTCCACATATTCCACCAAAAATGTAATTTTGCTTTATCTTTGAGACAAAAGGAGCAATTGCTTCATCCCGTCGAGTTACCTGTTTTGCATCCAAAGACAACATACGTTAGAGAATTATTTACGACTCTTTCATGGCCACACATATGGATCCAAATAATGTAACAGTGGTCGAACATCACAGAAGTAATCGTGCGGCGAAAAACTAAAGATGTCTCCACTCACTTATCTTCTCAGTTCTAATCAACCCCATCTCACTTCACGTTCTATTGGGAATTCCACATGTATTTAGTGTCATGAGAGAAAAAAGTAGAGGTATAACTAACAAGTGAGGGCATACTCCTAAGGCTCTAACCATTGACTTAAGTTTTTGGGTGTGAGGAGTAGAAATGCCTCACAATCTCACATATGAGAGCTTTTTGGGTATATCACATGTGTCCGAGTACCTGTTGCGTGGTTTACTGTTTGGGGTTTGGTTGGCTCAATCTCGAACCAAGTTGTCTGAGAACTATAACAGGGTTCATCACTGAAATAGGGTGCTACAATTATTTAAATTTTTTCCTCAGACCATTAGCGTTCTACAAAATTTCAACTTTGTACAGTTGTACCCCGGACCAAAGCAATCTGAAGGTCCTGAACCACCCCGATTTCCTCATGGAAAACATATTAAAAGACGGAGTAGATAGTGAGTGAGCTTGTGCCCCTACTTATGAGCTTAAGCTTTAGGGTTGAGTGGGTTAAGACTCAGGTAAACTCGGTAACACAATTCCAATTAGACCCACAAAACTTGTTCCACTATTTGAACAACACAAAAGTTGTAAGATTATCAATTCCGTAGCAGTCTTTAGAAAAAAAAATTCTGATTAGTTCTCCGGGGAAATTTGGGTTATTATGTGTTCTTTCTTCTATCTGTTGTATTTAAATCAAGGAAGAGCTCAAACACAAGACGTGAATTCTTTCACATACATAGGGCTAGGGAAATAGAATAGAGACACTCAAATTGTCTCCAACTCCATCCCATAGCCAAATGACGACTGATGCTCAAAAGTCAAAATAAATAACATTCCAAACAAGATAAGTTGTCTTTACCGAAAATAATATTGAATTCCTACATGCATAAAACGATACTGTAAAAAACAGTCAATGGGCCAATATTCTTAACTACCAGCTACAGTGAACGCCAACATATTGCCAAAACGTCAACTTTCAAACAAAAACCAATCATCTTCTACCCAACTCATTTGGACCAACACATCTTGACCTCTTTCTAGAGGCATTAACGTGACTATGAGCGCAGACCAAACAGTGTCAACCGAAGTAGTGCAGAGTATATAACAATAGTTTCTCACAGTAACAAAAGCTGTCATTGACACTGATAACTGGAATATCACAAAATTTTTATAGCAACGAAAAGAATGTTGAACTTTGCCTCATCTATAAAAATTTATTCCAAGTCTTATCCATTTATCTTTATCTTGTACCCATCTTACCGAAAGATGAATCTACAATGGCATGTATCACAAATTTATGCAATTAGCACATGAGTTCATGGAAGGTCCACTTAGAATGATGCCACCAACGATTCCCTCAGCATGACTCAAAATCAGAATCAAATAAAGCAAGCTGATGATTATTTTGTGGAAAATTTGAACATGGTATTATTTGGGACAAATAAGACAACCCTGGATTACTCTCAGGAAAGGGTTCCTTATAGCAATCACTGCCATTGACCCACCTCCCTTTAGGTCATAGACTCCTTTTATTCTTCGAGAAACGGGGGATGCCTGCCTTGGTAGAACTTAAAGTTGGTTACACCAATCAGACAGAGTCCTTGACAAACAAATAAGTAGACAGCCAATATAAATGGGGAGCATGCAGCATTAATTTAACTAACCATTCGCAACATTTTTAGAAGCAAAACATACCTGTGAAGTAAGAGAAATAACAAAATCATCTGGCTCCTCCGCATCAAGATCATCCAGATATTCTCTACTTGTCATTCCCTGTTTGCAATTTCAATTTCCAAAGAGTCATAACAACATTAAGGACGCCGTCCACTTCATAGCAAAAACTTGTGGAGTGAACTCTCTAGAAATGAAAGTTCAATCTTGAATAAGATAGTCACCATATACCTGCATATGAAAGACCGTCTCTAATTGCATTTCCACACGCAAGACCTTAAGGCAATCAACAGCAAGTTTCCTGTAATCATCAGCAAATGACGCCAGATCCTTCGAGGGTGTGCTACTGACTTCATTACGGCGGGGTGTTCTTTGCTTGCTGCTCTTCTCTTCCACTTGGTTACATGTAATAGAGAATGTTTTTCCTAGCCTGTTTAAGAAATGATTATTCATTAATACATCATGGACAATGTTTCTTGTTCTTGACGTTTCTGCCACGTACAGAAGCATGTCAGCACAATAATTGAAAATGAGCTTACAGTATGAAACTCTCATGAAGTGATGAAGTCTCTTAGTGTACAGAATAATATTAAACAATGATTATCAATCATGAAGGCAACAAAAGATTACGCACCCACAAAATCAGGCAGAAAGACGCAAAACTACAAGTAGATAGAGGGCTCGTCACTTATTCAGTAATAACATTTCAGAAGAAAAGTGGCGTTACTCAAGAACATGATGTCTTTCTGTAGAGATAAAACAAGTTTCCTTTACAACCACACAGACGTAAATGAAACACAAACAGCCATACATTGGAAAGATATTGCAAAAATTAATTAGCTTATAACTTTACATGGAAGGGAGAAGAACCTGCCTTTCAATTGAATCTGCAACATATTCCAACGAATCACTTAACGAAGCTAACAGAATGACTTTGTTATCATCACGAATCAGATATTCCTGCGTGAGAATGGCAAATAGAAGCAATCACATCTCTATATTTAAGAACGAATCATGATATTAGATATAGCCCACGACAACAAATTGCAACTGAGTTATCAAGGTTACGACAGCCACATTTTCAGGTCGTCTCAACTCTCAACTGCATTTATAAAGCAAAGACTGAGATTTGGCAGGGGCAACCAATCCAAGATCAAGTCTCAAACTGAGAATACCATGGCACGAATTGTAACAGTTAAATCAAACAGCAACCCAACCCCTCCCCCTTCTCCTCCAGGAAGGAGGACATTACAAAGCTAGGGTACTGACTACTGACATATCGGACAAAAGAAAAGGGAGCCTGTGTTGATTACAATTTACAATACCAAATATATTGCTGCTAATCTGACAAACACAGTAATAGAGCCCAAAGAGCAAGTTAACCTGCTTGATTGGCCGCAAACCAAGTAAAAGATCACACATCTGTTTTTCAACCTCCATTCCATACGCATCAGAAGCACTATCATACATACTATTGAGTAGACATGAATTAGCGGGATCAAGCTTCATCAAGCTTTCAATGTCATGCCTTCCAATTAACATGTAGCTTTGCTTCTCAAGAACTGCCTGCAACAAAGTCAGAAACCTGATGAGGTGCTCTCTCATACATGTTTTTCAAAGAAGGAAGAGGGGACGCATGGCATTCTCCAAAACAACCTCATTGTGAAGAGAAGTATGTTTTAGTCCTTTCCTACAAAGTGCACAAACTATTTCATAATGCAAGGAAAGCTCCCCCAACTCCACAATAAAGTAAAACATAAAAAGCGGTGAACAAGTAGCATCATCAATCACCTAATTTACCCCTAATTCAATCACTCCTTCACACATCCTCACACTCCCTTATCCTGTTCACTCCTAACATCCCCCACTACCACCACCACCATGAACCCCTCCACATCCCTGCAAGTCTGCCTTCAGTCCTCTACCATTGGCCACTATCGCTGGCCACCTCACTACAACCACTACCCTCCACATTTACAACTTTGCCCTTAACTCGCACCCCCACCTTTAAAGCTCCGACACCAACCCCTCCTACCAAGAATCTCAGCGGCCTGACACCACCATCAATACCCACCACTGGCCACTACCTCCATCACCCTGAACACCAGTAGCGTGGTTGTCGGTAACCCACATAGCCCTTCCCTGGTGGATACCTCCTTCCAACACCCTCAGACTCCTCCAAATCCCCACCACCACCCTCCTCAAACACCTTCAAAATCCCACCACCATTGCACCCTCGCCGAGTAACCGAACCAGTCTGCCACACCAACCCCTCACCTTGAAGTCTTGAACACAGCACCACTCCTACTCGAGCTCCTACTGACAAAGGTGGTCGCCATTGACCCACTGACCCTCTTTGCCGGCGAATTCATTCCTTAAACATCAGACCACCAACTTTCTTATCCAGATTTACATCTTTCTCGTCCAAATCTATTATTTCTCGCAGGCAGCGGTGTGCATCATAGTGGGATAGTCGTCTTTGGTGATGTGCGGCAACTGTAGTGGTGTTGACAGGGTGTTCAGTGGTTGTTTGAGGGTGTGAAGTAGGGTGGGGATCTCATTATTGAGCTTGGGAGAGTAGCATGGTGGGTCAATGGTGTTGGTGGGTTAATGATGGTGATTGTAGTGATGGTGGGTCCATGGTGGTGAGTGGTGACCGGTCGATGTGAGTCGGTGGTCATGGTAGTAGCTGGTGGCTGGTGTAGTATTTGGGTGGAAGAAAGGAAATGAGAAGGGGCATGATGGTATACGCATTGGAATAATACTAGTCATGTTTGGGACTTAAAATTCACCAAATAAGGAAATGCATAGAATTGGATAGAATGACCTAAAAAGAAACACGTATAGAAATGGTTGGAAGGGAACGAGTACCATTTACCATATACCATATACCATGTACCATGTACCATGTACCATGTACCATGTACCATACCATATACCAATAATATACCATAAGATAATACTTTCTCAGAGCAAGACAAAAGGAGCACACAGTACATATATAATGACATTCACCTCCATATATGAAGTACGACATCGTTCATACGCTCGCTCAAGGAAAGTTTGCACGTACTTCACAAGCTCAGCAGCAAACATTGGCATTGCCTGAGCCCAGCCAAAAACCTACGAGGAAACAAGAGATAAAAATTGTGGTGCATGTATGTGCATAGTGAAGTTAGAATAGACAGAAGCAACCATTTCATACGATAAACCAGGCTAAGATTCAATTTTATGACCTTCCAATCTGTTCAGAGATAGCAATCAAACTGCTGTTACTTGGATGTTCCCATTCACCCAAGATACATATATTAGATATTACCTACTCCGTTCAAGGTACCTCAAGGCTTTCATTTGAGGTCAAATAAATGAACACATTCCTATGTCAGAAACTTGTCGCCAGTCTCTTAGTAATGTGTCTATATTCTATAAAAGGAGAAGGTTCTGTGAGGGCTTGGTTCAAAAAATTTAGACAATCATCAGAAAATTTACATGCAAGGCCCTTCATTCAATTTTCAGTATTAAGTATAAGTTTTTCATAAGCTTGATTACCATACCAAATTACCAATCAACAGTGAGCCTTTTAGATACATCATTAAGTGCAATTCCAGTTTCTACAATACACTAATATACTTAGAAGCTGGTTCCCTGGAATGCAGGAACCAACCAAACCAAGACGTCCACAGAAATCATAAAGATGAAGCTAAATACCTCCTTTGCCAAAAGATCTATAGCCAGAAGTCCCTGTAAAACAGGTCGACCCTTCTCAACAGATTGAATATATTGAGCAGCAGCATGTGCCCGCGGACGAAATGCAGCTGGGCCTGCAGTAAATGCAAGACAAGGTTCTGGAATAAGACATACGCTCTTCTGTACCCACAATCAAGCAACACTGATTTGGTCTCTGAAGTTTGAATGAAACATTTAGTATCATATTCATGATATTAATTCTCATCTCTCAATCATACAGTTTAAAAACTCGTAATTATATTTCCACTTTGAAGACATGGCTTCGTGGCCCCTGCATCCCCCTAGCCTACCTCATTACAGGACGATCCCCATGTCTAAAAAGTTGACTCATGGAGAGTCCGACACTTGAACATAAGGTTTTTTTTTTGTAATCCACGTGGAAGTATAAGAGGCAGTGATAAACCATCAATTATTGATGAGCAGTGACAGTGTCGAACATATTCATCTTGAATCCTTCACTTAAGATATGATCACTTTACCCCAAGCCTGACTAATTGGTACGGATACACAAATCACAAGATGCTCTTCTTAGAGTGAAATATGTAGGAGTATATTTCGAGGGAAGGCAGAAACATGAACATGCACAGCCAATTCGCAATTTGCTAGGGGATGAACGAATTCGATAGCTCAACTTTAGCCACGAAAAAGCTGCAAAATCATCCATTTTTAAGGATGCAGAAAGCTAAAGCTCTTGTAGAATTCCCATGCAGTGAAATTTGTATTATGTACTCTTAGAATTTAATAGAACCATACAAACAACACAAGAAGAAATTGCAAGAATACTGAAATACATCCAAGCTAAATGACTCAACTTCTTTCAGTAGTATCTAGCATTCGGGCATGCCTCCTTGCACTTCCAATACAGTTGACAACATCTATTGCACAATATAACAGATAGAAACTATGTCTAGTGCTATATGTCCTACACCTTCAAAATATTCAAGGTTTTACATGGAACTATGGGTCTTACCTTTCTTATAGATAAATAAATATTATAGAACCAATGAAAAGTAATAGAGGGAAGGGGTCTTCAGCTGAAACAATTTCAAAAAGGACGTGAACTTACTTGATATGGCCTGCTGTACACTTTTTCGGTAGTCCACAAACATTGTAGGTAAGAACTGGTCTTTCACAAAATTATCCACGAAAGCAAGCAATCCATCATTCCTGGATAAAAGAGAAGTTGAATATGGTTAGCAAACAGCAACGATAATCCCAAAATGATGGCATAAGTGCAAAAAGAACCCACCAAAAAAAGGAGACCAGAAAAGACCTAAGAAGATCGACATAGGTAACGGTTAGGTTAGTTGTTTTACCATTAATCTCTTACTACTTGCTAAACATGAATATCAACAGAATTACATCCAGGCCTTGTTTATTTTAAAAGTTCACTTGGTCCACATGATGAAACAAGAACAACCGGTAAAGCCTCGTGCAAAGTATCAGTGTATCACATAATGCAAAGACAGTCCCCTAGTCATTTGAAAGAAACTATGCAATATTTGACTACAGCAAATAACTGTCGAGCTAACTTTAAAAATAAAGGCATTAATAATTACTGCAACATGGCAAATTGACAGATATGATAGATTTTCCCACCCGCCATTCTTTTCTAACATTTCTCCGCTCAATTACTTTGGCAACTTAAAACTAGAAATAAGCTACAAAGAGAATCGGGACTTCAGTTTACTGTAAGCAACCAAAGTAATAAAATAATAGTCTACATCATCAAAGTATCATAATTTAAGCCCAAAAGACAAACCAATCTGTAATTCAAACTGTTGAAAGAGGGTAAACAGCAACATAAAAAGATACATAATAGCTCTTAAAAAATGCCCAACTTTTTTCCATTGTCTTATAGTTACAAAGTTTTAATTAAATAAATCCCAAGCACAAGAGCTCAACATAGACTGGACTAAGACCTTTTAATAAGCAAATCTTTAACTCCTACACGAAATTTTAGCTTATAGTGCCCAGCAAAGGTTGATCTCGGAACATTTCGTATTTTCTTTCATACTCTAAGAACTTTACAGAATGATTGTAACTAGACAGAACTTCAATTTGAATTAATATATGGAGCTTTGTACAGATAGGGGGGAGGAGG
>JAOWBH010196259.1:0-17858 GCA_028566215.1 Silene coronaria
ATATGGGGTGAAGACATGTGTGAGCTAGCGAGTGTCGGATTTGACATTTACACATTTGCGCTAGTTTAGATGTACTCATTTTGTACTTATTTTGTGGGATGTTCTTCCCCATTTGATACACCGTCCTTCGTTGTATCATTCGTACTATTTATTGTTTGTTTGTATGGATTATGATACCATCGTTGTTTACATTTACCGTATTGTATATAAAGTTTTAAATTTCCCGTCATATTTCCGCTATGATTTGGTTGTTTATTTATTGTAAACCGCGAGGGTGTCACATTCACGACCTTTTGAAATTCTCGCAGTTCAAAAGTGGTTGAAGTGGATGGATTTTGAAGTGTGATGTAATAAAAAAGACAACCATGTGAGTATGTGACTGATTTTGGGAGCTAGACAAAACAAAAAACTAATTGGGTTTGAAATAGTGATGCTACATTAACATTGTCCGAAGTACCTGCATTAGAGAATTAAGACGACTTTAATCCCTCAAGTTGAGTGGAGTCGGCAAAACCTTGCTCGATTCGAATTGTATCCGACCAAAATTTACCTTAAATTGATCTGAGTTTACTCAGTTGTCGGGTCCATCAAAGACTCGGAGTACACTCTCAGTTCAGGCAAATTCTAGTCAAACTAAGTTGCTAGTTATAGAGGTGTACTTGGGCCGGGCTCACCTGGCTAGGCCCTGAACCGGCCCGTTGGAGGAGGCGGGCTTGGCCGGTCCGGGCTGTTTGTGGGCGGGTCGGGCTTACGTGCCTGTCCTTTTTTTTTTTGTTTACTAAAATAGGTGGCTTAGGGCGAGTATGAAAGAAGGAGAGGGAGACTGAAAGAAGACGCGAAGGTGAAGAAATGGAATAACAGGGAAAAGCAAGAAGAAAGAGGAGTAATAAAGAGGTAGCGGCCAAAAGTAAGAAGAAAGAGTAGTAAAGAGGCAAGTGAAGGAGGAAGACCGAAGAAAGGAGAATTAAAAAAAAAAAAAGATTTTGGTGTTCTTCATGCCAATGTTGTTAGGATCGGGATTCTACTTTGGATCGATGGGGAGGGTAGGATCGAATCGGTAGAATCGCGTGGAATCGTAAGATTCTACAAACTAACTAAATATAATTTTTTATTCGGTAACATATAATTGAAGATCAAAATACTTATTTATTAATGTTTATCCATAAAATATTGATAATTAATTACTCATCCTAGTCTGAGTAATGATTCTCTTTCTTTGAGACACCAAAATTAAAGAAATAAATTTGGACCACACAGTTTACCATACCCCACATTGAATTGAATTTGGACCACTCACAACTTACCAAAAAAGGAAAGAGGAACCATTACCGGACTAGGATGAGTATTTAATATCATTGTACGAACATGTTTCTAAAATTGAGTTTTACGATGTCATTATATAAAAAATATATATTAATTTATTTTACTATGGAATTGCATCGTTGGATCGTAAGATCGTAGGATCATAATATGATCCTATCTCTAGAAATTCTGAAATAAATAGGATCGTAAGATTTTACAACCGTGATAGAATCGTAAGATTCAAGATCGGTCATGCAATTTAGATCGTAAAATCGTAGAATCGTAGGATCGAATCGGAATTCTGACAATCATGCTTCAGGCACTAATGCTCCACTGTTTAAGTGTTTATCAATGGAAAAATTCCCCTAGATACGGTGTATCAATACGAGACACATCCTGTACGGCCCAATTCCGCCACTCTCTCTAAGGGCATAAATGCATAATTGGTTTTTTTTTTTTTGATAAGGTAAGAAAACTAGATTGATCCCCTGGGATATGACCAACCTATCTCATCCTTTCGGATGAGTAAGGTAAGTTGAAGCCACCGGCTTTCAAACCACCTCGAAAGAGTTGGAAAATCATGTCCAATAGAAGGCATAAAGTCAGCAACTTTATTGGTTTCACGGAAGCAATGTTTAATTATCACTTCATCGAAAAAATGAAGGTCTAATTTCACATCCTTGATTATACTAGATATTTCCCAAGGAATTTGTCAAGTACTACGAACTGAGTTAATAACGCATAAATTATCACCTTCGACAATTAACTTTGAAATTCCTAAGTATTTAGCTGCTAAAATACCTTCTTTTAAAGCGAGAGCTTAGGCAACAAGAATACAGAATGGTTTACTCCCCATAATATCTTTCTTAGAAACCCGTTGTTTTATTTTTAAATGAGTGAGATCTGATATCTGTCCTATGAATGAGTGAGGCCTGATATCTGTCCTAGCTTTAATGTCTGTGTTTTGGGTGGAAGAGGTAGTGGGCCAGGTTCTCTATTGTTTACTTGCTATACCCCTCAGATCATGTTAATTGGTCTTCACGGCAAGTAATGGTTTTTTCCTGGTTGGGTACTGGAGTCGCTTTGTCCTTGTTTTTCAGTTTAGGTGAGGGCAAGGAGGGCGAATCGCTTTCCAACTGTGGCACTAGAGAGTGTCCCGGTATTTTTCAGGCATTCAGTTACTCTTTTTTAGGCCAAAGCGTTAAGGATATTTGTATCCTCATACCCTCATTTTGAGAAGATGGGCGCTGGTAGTTTGTAACTCAGAGGATGCCTAGCTCTTGAGCATCTTCCTTGTAAATTTGCACTTAACACATGATGCTTAATTCTTTAAACCGGCGAGCTTGTCATTACGATTACAAGAGAGAGGAGACTTGCAATTAACATATGGCTCAATACATTATTTTGATTGTTCTGTTTTGTGTCAGTCGTATATTTTATAAAGCTATCGTAAGACGTTTACGACAAAATTATGACCAAGTGAGTGCTTATACTTATGTACGGCATGTCCGCATCACAATGTAGTTTATCACTCTTGATGAGGTTATGATGACTGAGCTGCTGTCATGTGGAACCGTGACCTCTTTTGATGATCTAGCAACCATGACAAGACGCTCTTTGGTTTCTTCTAACATGTCAATACTTTTTACTTCAGATCTCTGTTGATGTGGTTGGTTTGGTCGATGAGTGGGCTGCTCGTTTCTTCGAAGAGCTTGATTATGTTAATGAAGGTGAAAATGGAACTCTCTTTGCTGAAATGATGAGAAAGGATCTTCCTCAGGTTATTTATCTATATTCCCTATTGTTATTCCATTCCTTGTATATTCTTTCTGTAATCTGTATTAACTTCCGCACAGCTGTTACCTCTCTTGCCATAAGTCTTATAGCAAACCTTCTTAGTGCGCAGGTGCTACTTACCTATATGTATTCATGTATTACTTGTTTAATTTTATTGCTGATTGGGTTGGTCCACAGTATGACTAAAACAGTCTCATACAAGAGTTTGTGTTTTAGATATAAATTTGCATAAAAAACCTTAATGCACAACTTAATGAGGCCTTTATTCCTTGTAATATTCTGTTTCTTTCTTGTAAGTATTGACAAAAAAAACTCCAAAAGAGTCACCCAAGATGAGATGGAGAATATAAGGTAAACCCTTTGTGGGACGACAAATGACTGGGAATCTTTATGCTCTTGTCTTTATTGATGTGTGAGACGATTACTTTTCCTTTTAGCGACTTTGTTCTCTTGACAATTATTAAGATCTCTTTCTGGAATGCAATTCTTGTGCCATATTTGCTGCCCTCCTAGGCCCCCAGAAGGAAAGGAAGCATTGCAATTGTTGAAAAAGCTTTCAAACATTTCATTTAATTCATTTATTGTATGGGAGTAATTTTCTATTCCTTTGGGCCAAAATTTTACTGGTGGCACTTTCAGGTGGTGGTACCGAAAACTTACCAAAAGTATACTTCAAGAAAGGTTCTTACGACCCAGTGGATTGATGGTGAGAAACTATCACAAAGCACAGAAAGTGATGTTGGTGAACTGGTTAACGTTGGGGTTATATGCTACCTGAAACAGGTATAGTGAGTCTTCGTTTACAATATCACATAATAATGTGATTAATTTCCATGATCATTTTGTATTTCTCATGTCAATGTGATGTCCATAGTTTGTGCCTTATGATATCAATTACTATCTTGTGATCTTCTGCCATTTTCTTTTGTATGTTTCTTTTTTTTGACAACTATAGCTAGTTACAAACTAGTTATACGTGTTTTAAATTGCCTATGATTTCTTCAGGCATCTTTTGGGTCTGGAAATAGTTTGAAGTATGTATTAGACTTGGTAAAAACTAATTCACGATATTATGCAGTCTGAGACTCTGAGTTACAAGAAAGGCTGCAATCTTAAGTACTCATCTGCAATTAACTTGAACTTAGTAGCCCATTCCATCATGGGCTAGAACTAGTTACCATGGTCGCTTGTAGGCTGTGTTCTAGCTAGCCTCATAAACTGACAGTCACAAAGTTCTCCCACGACACTTCGGCTTCAATTCTGCATGCACCCTATGAAATGTAAAAGGAGACTACTCGTCCAACCATCCTAAGACTGTTCTCTAGAAGCCACCTTATTTTTGGAGTTCCTAGCATATAAGCTTCAGGAGTTAATCTTACACACTACTTTAATTGTGAAGTTTTAGCATTTTAGATTCTAAAATAATCACTTTTTTAATGAATTGTACTATCTCTACTGTTAATGATCATCTAAGCCTGAAAACTATCAAGTTGCTATTCTAGTGCACTTCCAAAAGGGTAATCGATGCAATTTTAAGTGCCGGTAATGGAAGTGGTCCATCACTTTGAAACACTACAAATCTTTTTGTTGTTTTGTTTTGTTGTTCTTGACAATTTGCCTTGTATGCAAGTACACAACTGTGCTTTCTAGAGTAAAACTTATAAATAATATATTAAATTATTGAATTCTATGCAGTTGCTTGATACCGGTTTTTTCCATGCTGATCCGCACCCTGGGAATATGATTCGAACTCCTGAGGGGAAATTGGCGATACTTGATTTTGGTAATAGCTATTCATGGCTCTTGCCATTTAAAATGCATATTTCAGTGTTCAATGATTATGTGGCCTGTTGTTAAGACTTATACTCTTTGAGGAATAAAATGTCTTATTGCTTTGCAGCCATATTGACGTCAACTTTCGTCCTAAGAGTACAATGATTAATAGGGATTTAACATTTGCCACTAGGGAGTACCTGAACTTGTCCTTTGTTTATAAGTGAAATATGACATTTCTTTTATGCTGATGTCTCCTTTGGTGGCTTAATTCTTTTCTGGCTGTTTGAAATAGTCTTGAGGATTATTTTCTTCTACATCTTCTGCAAATCTATTGACTTTCGCAGCATTGGTTTTATTCGGGGAAGTGACAAATAAGCCCCATAGAGTCCTCCAATAAGAATGCTTTCTAAAATGCTCTTGTAAATGGATAGTGTAGTTTTATTATTAGAGTGAACTTGACCAGTGTTTCGTTTGTGCCATTGTTCTGTGAGCCTGCATGCAACTTGAATATTTGATGTTGACATTACGGAATGGCGCTTTTCTCCCGATACATGGGCTGATTATTAAAATGTGGATAAGTGGATTGGCTATTAGCCTATCGCCTGAATACTCAAGCAGCAAAAAAAAAAAAATTTGATGCTATGCTGCAGCTCTCTTATTGTCTGATTGAGCATGACAGATTCATTTGGATTAAAGAAGGCTATCTTTTATAATAGGATACTCTTAAAACTGCAAATGATATTTTGTGTTCTTCTGCCCACAAAGTTACAGACATGCTGTTCTATAGAGACGTCATATAGTGTTCTGATGAAACTAGATGTCAAGTCATTTCACCCGTGTTTGCGATAAAGTAATGACTCCCATTATCCGGGCACAGAGTCTATGTGCTCCATTTTTTCATCATTGCCAATAGTTGTACGTTTCTAATTTTAGGCATGTATTGTGTGGTGGAGAATGAATGTGAGACCAACCCATTTGCACGTTCTTACATGAGAAACCAATGCAAAAGCAGAAGTAAACTATATGAGGGGACTGGGGGAGTATACTCGAAAAGAAAAGTATGCTAGAAAAAGTAAAGGATAACCAGTTAGGTGTTTGTGAAAGAAATGCAGAAGCAACCGTTGCCATTAGGATCATTTTCTTTGTGAGATCAGACGAAGCCGTTTCGAAAATCTAATATTCTGTTTTAGGCTTTTAGTTTAATTGTTATTGAAGAAACCTGACTAGACCTGCATGATAAAATTAGAAAAGAATAAAGCCGAAACCTTTTTGCAGATACCTCTTTTTGCACTCTCTCTCAAACCGATGATCCTTCCCTTTGTATAGTTACTTTTATAATATTCATCAGCGCTCTTGAAAACTTCATGCTTTATGGAACTACTGGACTTCCAAATGTAGCTGCAAAAAGGAAATGACTGACAATATGAGACGATAGCCAATAGAGAGGGCACATTATGCTTCACAAACTCGTTAAGTAAGAAGACGTGCCTCCGGTTGTACTCTTGAGAGTGCCCTCGGGCAAAGAACAATCCATCCTTGTATCCATACAAAGACTCCCTAATGTTAGTTTTAGATATTGGATGCTTTCGTCTACAGAAAAGTTTCCTATCTCCTGTAATCAAGTGGCTGGGCGTTGGACCACTATCAGACCTAGATTTAAGTGTTTTTTTTGAGAGGAAAGCGTCACTAAATTAGCGTCCAGATATTCTTCCACGAGGAATCTCGTCTAAAATCTCTATTGCTGTAAACTCAATTCACGATGACCTAAGATCAGATGGTTTGTGTCCTTTACGCATGCTACAGTCCTACCCCCTAAAATACTTGTGTCAACATGGTCCAGTTAATATTAACGTTTGAGTACCAAGTAACCAGCATCTATTTATAGTTATCCGCAAACAAATCGATTTTAAAAAGCATTGTTGGTGATGCCAGTGCCCACTAATTATGTCTCTTTTGGTTGGCATTGTTTGATCATGTATTTTTTATTGCCTGAAAAAAGATTGTGCTACGTGTTTGATGCTGGACTGATTATAAACATCTCATTATATAATACTGTTGCACCAGGATTGGTCACGAAACTAACTGATGATCAAAAGTATGGAATGATTGAAGCAATTGCTCATCTGATTCACCGAGATTATGATGCTATTGTCAAGGATTTTGTAAAGTTGGATTTCATACCAGAGGGCGTTAATTTGGAGCCCATTTTGCCAGTTCTTGCAAAAGTTTTTGACCAAGCACTTGAAGGAGGTGGGGCTAAAAACATCAACTTCCAAGAGCTTGCGTCAGATTTGGCACAAATAACATTTGACTATCCCTTCAGGATACCCCCTTATTTTGCTCTGATAATTCGAGCAATTGGGGTTTTAGAAGGCATTGCGTTGGTTGGAGATCCCGATTTTGCTATTGTGGACGAAGCCTACCCATATATTGCACAGGTATGCATATAGTACATGTGGAAACCTGGTAGCTGTTTGCGCTGTTGTCAAAGCTCTGTAACAAGGTTGCATTTGATATTTGTTTTAAAATTTTCGCCTTGCCCTTTATCCCCTATTCCTCTGCTATAGTTCTGCGTTTGAATTTAACTTTTGCCTTCCCTGTATTTTAACTTCTCAGAGGCTCTTGACTGACGAATCTCCACGTTTAAGGACTGCTCTTCGCTACACCATCTATGGAAAAACAGGAGTTTTTGATGCTGAGAGGTTTATTGATGTCATGCAAGCTTTTGAGAATTTTATTACTGCTGCGAAAAGTGGAGGCGGAGAGAATTTGAATGGTAGAATGGCTGAACTTGGCATTCTTCAAAGCCAAAAGAGCAATGACTTTCCTATTATTTCCTCTAATACATCAAGGTCTGAGCAGCAAGTTCAGACACGAGCAGCTTTATCGTTTCTGTTATCTGACAAGGGAAATTTTTTCCGTGAATTTCTTTTGGACGAGGTAAAATTTCAGTTTCATAATTCTTCTTGAGTTAGTTTATGAATATATGTGTCTTCAAATAAATTGCTCTTCTATCCAAAATTCTGCTCATTTGTCGTTGCTGTTATTGTGAGATTATATGGGTTATGTCATTTCTGTGTGAACTTTGACTCTGGATGTGTAAAAATTCAGCTTTGAAATTATTGCTAATACTCTGCTGAGAGATTTAAATTGTTGTATTGTATATGCATTATGCAGTATGCTCGTGTGTTCTGGGAATATCTTACCATTTTAACTATTAGCAGAAAAATGGCAAATAGACATGTAATATGTAGCCTGATCACATACATAGTAGATGTGACTTATTTCGTAGGTTATACTTGATGTGAATCATGAACTGTGTCTAGCCTGTATGCTTGTGTAATATTTGCCTATTTTGTTGTGGCTTCTACCCAGATCGTGAAAGGTATAGATGCTGTAACAAGGGAGCAGTTGGTAAAAGTGATGGCTGTCTTTGGGATGGGAAATGGTGCACCAATAATGGGCCTAATTCCTGCCTTTGGACCCATAAGGCCCACAGTGTTTCTACCTTCTGTCACCGAGGAAGACAAAGTTATTCTTAACAATGTGCAGCAAATAGTTGAGTTTCTTACGGCGGGAAGTTCTATATCGCGAAAGCCAAATGAGGTACGAAATTTTGATACTTGCGAGGGTTTAACTGAACCATACACCTGTTTTTTCTGTGTGCATGAAGCTCTTATCTATTCGGTTACTTCCATATTGATCTTGTTAGCTGAAAGCGTAAATTAGAGCATATAAAACATAAAATCCATTCAATCGAGTTATAGTGAAACGCTGAGATGCACACACAAAATATGAAACCCAATGAGAGTGAAACCTAGTGTTTTTTTTTTTCTGTTCGCTCCTCAGCATTAAATTTCCCTCTATGCTAATAAATCCTATTATTATCACTCTTTATGCTATGATCCCATATTTTGCTGCATGTGGATTAATATATATGGCAAAAGGTTTGTTTAGTTACATTTTCCAGTCCTTTGTTATTTTTTTACTGATCTTGTGGTGAAGAATTTAATTTAAGAGTGGGTATTGTTAGTCATTTATATGCTCTTTTTCTTTTTTGCTAAGATAAAACACTTACGTAAATTCTAACCCGTTACCCCTTTAGAGACTAGAATGTTTTTTCTCTTCATTTTGGCTTAGAGGGGAAGCTTTTAGTCATATATCATATATGTCTACTTTAAAGAAGGTCCGGTCCTTGGTAAAGAATTTTACAGAGACAAATTTTACTAGCTTTCATCCTCAATAGATATTGTTTAGTATTTTCCCATGGTTTGGTAATCCAAGTATTTCGAAGAAAACTTTGTATGATATGTTTTGGGAGAATATTTATCCTTTTTTCTTTTACTAAGTCTAATTTTTCTCTTTTACCGTATTATAAATTCACTTTCATTATGGCATGCATGTTTGTGTCCTAACTATTGGTGGTCCAAAAGTGTTTGGCTTTGGAGTTTTGGTTACTCTCCCATCCGTAGGGATGTTATAGATTGATCTTTTTTATACGGTTAACCTAGTTTCTTTTCCTTCTCCAAAAAATTGAGTTGTATTAGATATTTTTTTTTTTGCAAACAAATCTAAGCATGGTTTTAAATATCGGCGTGACATAGAATTACGATTGAATTATCAAGGTTGTCATGGTTAGACTGCATTTGAAGTTAGTATTTGCCGCATTATTGAGAAACGACCAAGATCAGGTCACGCTGATTGATTCTGTGACAAGTGTCAGACCGAGATTTAATACCACGATTTAAGACGCATTTTTGAAAGAACAAAAGATTGTTGAAGTAACTTGGTTGGAAAAGAAACAATTCAAAATCTAGAAATACTTTATTTTGTAAATTTTTTGTTCCTTCCACATTTTAAACTGCCATGAATCAGGTTCTTGGTGACTATAAAGGGTCAGTCAGCTATTGCTTTTACATTGTTTTGGATTGTCGGTAATAAGCGATAAAACATGAAAATTGCTTTGATTTTATATTTAAGAGCGAGAAATTGCAGAATTAGTCGTCTCCTAATTCTGGAAGTTGAATGTTGCTTGAAAATAAACCCTAAGTTTTATTTATATACTTTACATTTATGGATGTTCAGTACGCCTGTGGTAGCTTAGTCTAAAGGCAATCAAGAGAAATAGTTTCATGCTTTCTTTTTGGACATTGTCAGGAAATTGACATAGCTCGAGTTACAAGGGATCTTCTTCCATTGTTGCCTGGCATTTCAGTGACTGTATTGCCAGATATACTTAGCCGGTTAAGCTCAAGAGTGATGGCACGTTTGGTTCGTGATATAATGCTGTAAGTATAAGTTGCGCGCTCTGTATAGTCTCGTCTCATACCTGGTTGTAGTTATTTAAAGCTGCTTGCAACAAGTGTATAGTCTCACTCTGATATTCTCATGTAAACTTGTAATTTTGTGGAGGGAAAACCAGCTTATAATCGGACATGTTTTTAGTCAAGTATTCTTCTGTCATGACAAATGCCAATTATATAAGCATGTCATTATTTATAGAAATAGAAGTAGAAACTTAAACGAGAATTCCATTGATTATGTGAGAACCATGCATTTATATTACGTTATTGCTCTTTCATGGACGCAATCCATTCTCATAAATGGTTTTGTAATTGGATCTTGGTTCTTCCCAAGTATAGTAGGACTGAAGTTCACCGGGCTAGTGCGGATTACAGAGTTCACTTGAAACGTACCAGGGAAACCTGAAAATTTGTGCATTGCAGGTATTCAGTACCGTACTAGGAACTTATTTGTCTCAATTATCTATATTATTAGGCCAGATTTATGGGTCAAACAATCGACACACTCTCCTGACCATCTGGTCTCTTTGACCTAGTCTGGTTTCCCTTGTATTATCCCTTCTTTTATCCACCATTAAAGGATTAGAAAGGTTGATAGAATATCCAAGTACAAGAAGGTTGATAGGATATCCAGGTACGTTTCGGGATTCAAGTGTGGAAGAGTCAAATCTGGGGGTTTGGCAACCAATGTTCACAGCTAAGCAAGCAAGCAAGAAGTAGAGGCTAGAAAAGGCAAGGGGATTCCCATCTCTAGGATGATTGTGTCGCGGATCTGTTGAGGTTTGGCTGCTCATCATAGGCTATGATTGTGCTTATTTTATTTGATCAAAGTAAGCGTGGAGTTGACCCTTGCGGGGCTCCTCAGATAGTTATCGAATGCACCCAAAATGTCCAGCGGCACAAACGATCTATGCCTGTATTCGGACTTTCTCTGTGGTTGATAAGGTGAGATAAGGAACACCCGTAGCACAATGAGTCTAACTAGACATAAGCTTCACTAGAAGAGCAAAAACTAGAGAAAGAGGCGAGTAAACCAAAAAGTCTTGCCGAATAAGCGCCCGCCCATGTCCGAGACGGAGAGAGAGAGGGCTGCCCTTTTTTTGTGGTTGATTCATAATGTTTCACCACTGAAACAGACCCAACTACTATCATATGATGATAGTAACTCCCTAGACAACTTGTCTTATTAAATATTACGTGGATATATAAGAGAGTTGATGATATGCCCGTCTTAAACAAAAAATTACATGCAATGTTATAGCACCATCAATAAGAGAATTGCTGATTTAGTTCAATCTACGTGGCTAGGTTTGAACCTAACGACCCCAACATTTTGGATCGACTTAGAAAAGGCTTGGGATAGTAGCGTAGACGATTGTATAAATGTCACGGATATCATGAACTAGGTCCAAAATCAAAACCCAGAAATTCAAATATATATATATATATATATATATATATATATAAGAAATATACTCAGCCATGCATGTCACGTAAGTAATAAATTCATAGAGGCAAAGTTTGAATAGAAGAATGAGGCAAGTAATAATCAAACCTTGCACAGCGTTTACAAACTTTAATTAGGATCATGAAAAAGTAACAAAAAAAGCAAGAGCGTTGTTGAATTGGCCTGTGATTTACATTAATTTAAACAAAATTAAAGTCGCGGTTGTAAACCAAACCCTTGCATGTGATTTTACTTATACTCACTATTTGACATGGATTCTTACACTCACCAATGGCTCCTTTGCCCTATCATCTTCATAAGTTTACAACCTCCCTTAAACTCAAATAAATATTTTAAGCTTCGTCATTTAATTCGACTTGTTCATACAAATATTCATTTCTTATTTATACGGTTCTTCTTATAATAATTTTTCACAATATTAAAACAAAATCAAAACACGGCACCACATTATTGCTGGTGCAGCTTTTATCTCGTGTTAACTTATTATTTCGTAAACAACAAATTTTATCTCTTTATCAGAAATTTTTAGCCCTCGTTTAATTTCATACAAATTGATATATGATTGCCTTGACAAAAGCATAATTATATATAAGTTGAAATAAGAAAGAAAAGTTGGTAATTTGCACAAAGCCAATGTAGGAGAAGAGATGGACGTACAATAAAGACATGCATACATGAAAAACATTGGTGCATGTCATAAAATTGTCTTTATTTGAAGAGTTTTACCAAAGAGTTGTTTGTATGATTAAAGTTATCGTACCAAACAAAAATTGAAGGATTTATTATTATTATTATTGGCAGTATATATAAAAGTCAGATGGAGAATGAAGAGAACTACTCTGTATGTTACTACTATAAACACTACAAGTTTATTGGCAGTATACATTTATATCTTTTCACCATTTTCTTTACTTCAAGTTTAAATATAATGTTGTTGATTGGGTACTCTGTGTATCCTCTGCTTGGTGTGCAGGAAGTGCCAGAAACAACAGCCGGAACTTTCGCAACCAACTTTAACTGTTCTTCTCAAAACCCCTTATTTCATCATCATGCCAGGCATTCCGAATCATATGAGCAGGTGATCACATTATTTTATGTTATTTTTTCTCCTTGTAGTGTATTGATGATGATGAGCAGTCTTGCAATTGTGTCGACGATATATAGGGAGTCCTAATCGGCTCTTAATTCACAATGTTGTTATTCTGCTAATGGTGTAAGGTGCTTTTTGAATAGGAACAAAAGTGGCAACAACAACAACAACAACAACAACAACAGTTGATGTTCGAAACAAGCGACGTGATGACTTCAGAAATGACAGCAGTTGACAGGACCTTAAGCTTTGCAGATGTCATGCAGTTTGCAGATTTCGGGCCAAAGTTGGCCCTTCATAATTCCCAACATGATTATCCACAAAATCATCAAAATCAAAATCAAAATCAAAATGTTTCTACAGAAACACTCAACAGAGATGAAAATAGCACAGGAGTTGATCCTGTTTATTTCCTCAAGTTTCCGGTCCTCAGTAATAACATTAATAATACTAATAATTTTGATACTGGTTTTAATGGTGGGTTTAGCTTCAACCAACAAGAAGAAGATGGTGATTATGATAATCCGGTGCAACTTGAGTTTCTTGGTAATGATACAAACAATACTAATACTACCAACAATAATAATACTGATGAGAATAATGGAATTGAGACAAGTGGAGGGGATAAGAATGTTGTATTAGGAGGAGGCGGGAAGAGTGGAAGTAGTAGCAAGAGGAAAAGGCCTCGAACCATTAAGACGACTGAGGAAGTCGAAAGCCAAAGGATGACCCATATCGCTGTTGAGAGGAATCGAAGGAAGCAAATGAATGAGCATCTTAGAGTTTTAAGGTCTCTCATGCCTAGCTCTTATGTGCAAAGGGTATATATTTTTCCTTCTTCCTCCTGTTTCTCTGACTTGCCATATTTCAATATACACAAATTCTTGTTTCAGACGGACCAATTCCATCTTTTCAAAAAGACGGGGATTCTGTGACCAGGCCATTTTATGGTCAATTGTAACCATAATGGTCCAATTAGTTTTATAGTTTATGGTACTTATTTTCCAAAAGTGGTCACATTTGGCTGCAAAATGGTCTCGAAATCCCGTCATTTTGGAAAAGACCGGAGTGACCCGTCTTAAGGAAGACCAACTCTTCAATAACGGACATTAATATGTACGTGTAGGGAGATCAAGCATCAATAATTGGTGGAGCAATAGAGTTTGTAAGAGAGCTAGAGCAACTACTACAATGCCTAGAGTCACAAAAGAGGAGGAGACTCTACGGGGATCAACCAGGACCAGCGCGACCAGGAGGAGGAGAAGTGACTTCACCATCAGCAATGGGACTAGTCCAACAACCTCAACAAATTCCACTAGGATTTCCACCAGCATCAGCATTAACAAGAGTCGTCGAGAATCATAATAATCAAGATGATGAACTAAACCCGGGTGTGGGTGTAGTCCCCATGGATCATCCTACAGGAGGTTTAATGCTACAAGAAGAAAGTGCAGAGAGCAAATCCTGCATAGCAGATGTGGAGGTAAAGATGTTAGGGTTTGATGCATTGATTAAGATCTTGTCTCGAAGACGACCGGGACAACTCCTTAGAGCCATTGCTGCTCTTGAGGATTTGCGGCTAACCATTCTTCATACCAATATCACTACTATTGAGCAAACTGTTCTCTATTCTTTCAATGTCAAGGTATATATATTTTCTTAACTATAATAATGCAATTTAATCTTGCTCTTAATTACGAATTATAATGCAATTTAATTAACCATTTTTTGGTATAAAACAAACTGATTTAATGATATGATATCTACGGCATACAATAATTTTACACAAGACCAACTTGTCAATTTTGTGTTATGTTCGAGTCTCACATATGACATTTCATATAAGCTCCCTAATGATAAAAGTTTAATTAATATCGTGATTTTTTTTGTCGAAAATTAGGGAATGAAGCTTATAAATAATGTTCACTTGTATGTTTTTGTAGGTTGGGAGTGAAGCAAGTTTTACAGCAGAGGATATAGCTACCTCTGTTCAACAAATATTTACTTTTATACATGCCAACACAGATATTATTTGATGCATGTTAATTCATATGAACAATTTAATTATCTTATTTATTTCTGTTTTATGTTCCAATATTACTCGAGCATATAGATAGCGGTCGACCGATAAAATTTGTATTTGTACTGTACCCTAAAATGTTGGTAGCTTTTGTGGAGTAACATAAAATTAATTCTTGATACGTATAACTTTTGTTGAATTATCGTTAAGATGTTGTTCAAGGTGGATGCAAAGTTTTTACCATTGAGTTTTTATGTTGAGTTAAAGAAAATAAAACTTGAGACCTCAATTTGACTAAATCTATCACTTACCATATGAGATAAATGAATGGATAAAGATTAAGACTTGTCCTTTTGGACTTAAATTCACTTAATTTAAGAAACTCATTTAACTTATATTTATTTCAGATCATACAAGTTCAGTTCAGATAAGTTCAGATCATATAAATTAAGTTCAGATCATATAAGTTAAGTTCAGATCCTATAAGTTCAGTTCAGTTCAGTTCAGATCGTATAAGTTCACTTTAGATCGTATAAGTTTAGATCATATAAGTTAAATTCAGATAAGTTCAAATCCTATAAATTCAGTTCAGTTCAATTCAGATTTCATTCAGTTCAAAAGAACAGGGCCTAAACTATGAGCCAAGTAGTTGGTTACAAAGTTAGTTTCATATAACAATAAATGAAGTCAGAAATATAATGAACTTAATGCAATAATTTAAACTAAATATATGTAATTTTTTCAAGGTGTTAAAATTATTTAGTTATATTTTAATTTTATAGATGTCAATATTAAGTAATTGCTTTTATTGTGAATTGTACGATTTTAATTAATATTCCATTTTCTATTTTATACGTATCATTTTAAATTTCTTGTAATATTTTACTTAGATTTTTAATATAATCACTCGAAAGTTTAGTGAGAAATCGTTTTCTAAAAAAAATATTATTTAAATTATGTAATCTTAGAAAATGAGATAATGAAAATTATTTAATCATTCATAAGACGAAGCCCCTCAATTCTGTACATGAGACAAAAAACATGAGATGGGTAATTAATGAGCATGACCAAATTGTGATATACAGAGTACAAAGAGATGAGAGTAGAAACCAATTAAAAATGAAATGCTGTGTACAATTACAAACGGAGCCAAACCATGTAGGGATGCAATTTAATGGAAACTGAGTTGACATTTGTATCAAAAAAGTCAAATACGATTTTACAACCATAGAGTTTACAAGGTCAACGGCTCTCGTACAACATGCCTTGGCCAAATTATGGGTTAACTTGTCAGAATGTTGGCCTTCTTCATTAATATATATCTAGACACAAATGTTCCTATTTATTTGTTTGCTCTAACAAATTATTTGACTAAAATAAATTGATGTGAATTACTAAACTGAACTGAATTTAATGGATCTGAATTTAACTGATCTTAACTATTATAATAAGTTCAATAATAATTAAATCACCTAATTTGGTGAGTTTGGATGAAGACTTTCAAGGAAGAGGACAATGTTATAATGTTGTTGTCTTTTCTTCCCAAAAACATATAACAGGTTAATTATTAGTAGTTTACTTGTGGGGAATACAGCATTAACTTTAGATGATATCGTTGTGATTTTGCTCGAGTACAAAAAGTTGATGGAGTAAGGAAGTTAGAGCAATTGTAATGGAAAGGTCTTACATTGAATTTGTAAATAAGAACTAGTAAAATAAAGTGTCTCCCATTTCAACAAAAAGTTTGTTCTTAAATGAACAAACTTGGGGGTCGTTTGGTTCACAACGGGAAATCGGAATGCCCGGGAAGTTCTAATTTCTACACTATTCTATTTCATGTGAAGTTGAAGAAGATGTTTGGTTACATGTTGGAACTCTAATTCCATAGGAACTTCCACTTACCTAGGGAGGGCTAGGTAAGCAACTTCCTCCATTATGGAGGAATTAGAGTTCATAGGAAGTTCCAATTCATGTGAATTGGGGCAACCAAACAACAAGCTTTTTTTACACTTCCCATGAATTACAATTTATGTGTTTTTTATGAGCAACCAAACGACCCCTTGGTTTGAAAAAAAGAACCAAGTTTTTTCAAAAAACAAGAAAAAATTGAGAGGCCCATTGTATAATTAATCAATTAATCTCATTAAATGATTAATTAAGGTTTGTGGAAGAACTTTATTTGAAGTTTTTCCATTGTGACGAAAAAAATTGAATTGTTGAGATTGCCAAAATATGACATGGCAAAGGAAGAACATTATATTGAGTTTTATGTCTCGTCAAGTTAGGAAGGAGCTTTTGTGGTTGAATATTGGGGCAAGAAGAAGGGCATTTGAGGATAACATAACCCCAATAATACCAAGTGCTTCGTGTTATGTCATATACAAACAATGTGTCCTAAGGCTATAGAAGATTCGAAAGAGTTGAAAAAGACTCGTGAAAATGAGGTTGTAGTTATGGCTAAAGTTGATGATGGTGAACTCTTAATGGTTTATAAGGAAAATGAACCTAAGGAGAGTTGAGTGTTAGGCTCGGCAACTTCCTATCACATGTGTGGGAGAGATTGTTTCTCTTCTTATAAAGAACTAGTATTGGTGTCCGGTCCCGCCCGAGCTACCTATATTTATCATTAAAATGTATTATTAATATATTTTTCTATGACATATCTTAAAATTACGATAAAATAAATTGTAAGACGAATTCACTACTACTCCCCGCTATTAATATTTTACTTAAATCGATAGATTAGGTAATTGTTCATATATATACTTTCTTTTTATTGTTAATATTGTTACTTTTATTACATTCGTTATTACTACTATTGCTTCCATTATTCCCGCCACAATTATTGTTAATTTCACTATTGCAGCATTAATATTGATAGTTTCACTACTTTCGTAGTTTCTTCTATTACTTTCACTACTCTCGTTTGCTAATATTGTTACTTTGATTATTCAAATGAGTGACTATTATCATGTTATTATATTCAATGTTACTACAATTCTTTCAATACTAAGTACTAATAGAATTACTTTTACTACTTAGGCATTCAATTTTAATAGACTTCTATATTTATATAAATATATTACATATATGCATTAAATC
>JAOWBH010196370.1:0-17845 GCA_028566215.1 Silene coronaria
GAGGACCAATTAATTCAGAATATATGCTACTTTGTGAAATCATTAAGAAAAAGTAAATAAAATCATGTCATCAATTCCAACATGCAATTACTCTTTTTAGCTTCAAATGGTGAGTAAAGATTGATCGGGAAATTAATGAGAGGATAAATATTGATCCATGTTTTAGAGAAAAGAAATAAGAGGATAAATATTGATCCATGTTTTAGAGGATGGGGAGAAGAGGGAGTAAGGTCAGATGAGGGAGGAGTGTCATGTGTAATTTTTTATGGTTAGGGTTGTTTGATAGATTATCTATCAGGGGTACTGGGCTGGGTATTTGGGTGTGTTATGTTAATGGTTATGGGACAAATCGTTTTAGCAACTCAAACTTAGTAGGTAATACGATAACATTTCGTATTACAATAACTAATGCGTAGACCTGTCAAATGAGTCAGCGGGTCGGCCTGATCGGGTCATTTGGATCGAGTTAGAGGTCATAAAACGAATCAGAGAAAAGTTTATAACATATTTTATTTTATCATTTTTCAGCCGAAAAACTTACTTTTTAAAATTAAATCATATATAATATAATTATTTTAATTATTATTTTATTATTTAGTGATAGTTTTATAAAATTTATTTTTAATTATAATTATTAAATAATTATATCTATATTTTTTCAAATATAATATAAAAATATTAATATTTTAATATTATTTTTGGTTTATGTTTGACTCATCGGGTCAAACGGACCGGGTCGTATTTCAACTCCAAAATAACGGGTCATTTCAGATTGCGGGTTAAGATTTACGAGACTTTACGGATCAGGTACTGTTTTGACAGGTCTACTACTCGAAGATTATTATTAGTTATTACTACTTACCGTTTCAATTGTTCAAGTCAAGAAGCTCTAAATTATATGGCTAAATTGGTGAGTAATTTGGTAATACAGATTTTGACAACTTATCCGATAGGGATGTTAATAAAGAACATTTTATTAATTTCATATTATACGGTGTATATAACTGATGGTTTACTAATCTTTGTAAATCACGGGTTCAGTCAGTTTAGGTTCGGTTAGACGAGCCAGGTCACTTTCGGGTTTGTAAAATACGAGATCATATAGGTTTCAGGTCGAGTTAGGATCATAAACGAATCATATTAACAGAAATTTTCAAATGTTTATACTCTTTAATTTTAGCTAATATAGTTATTCTTAATTTTATAGTTATTTAGTATAATATAGTAGGAAATTAGGAAGAAAGCATTTTTTGTCTAATACATTTAATACTATAACTCGACACAAATTTATTTTGGGTTTATCAGTTATTATACGTATGTGACAAAAGGTGACAATATTAATGTGGTAGTTATTTAACTAATTATCATTTAGTAAAATTATGCTTTAAAATATATATAACAATGCTTTATTTCAAAATTTAGATTATTCTTATTATTTGATATATATTTTTTTTAAAATACACATTTCAATACATTTACTCATTTCCTAATTCAATAGCATCATATATAAGTTGCGTTTTTTAACCCCGCCTAAATAACCAGATAATGTAGCATTTTTTTTAAAGCGGCACGAGTAACAAGATAAAGTAACTATTAAATATGAATTTTTCAAAACTTATCACTATTTTTATATTACTTGATTATAACATGACCGGAAACAACAACTCGTGCAATTTGCACGGGTTTAAAAATTTATGATTCGAATCTAACATAAATATGGTCTTAGTTTAAAATTGTTTAACAAAAAGTAGAAAGTTTTTATTACTTAATTGTAAACTATATTTATAAAGATAATTAACTTTAAAAAGAATTAATTAATTAATATAAAAATTATCTATAATGTTATTGAATAATAACAAATTTAAAATAACATATTGCACGGGTTTAAAACTAGTTATGAAAATTAAACATAATAACACGGTAGCCCGTATTATAACTGTTAACTCCCTTTATTTGTTTTCCCATTTAATCCTTATTTGTTTTTCAAGGGTTAAAATAATAAAATTTTGAAAGAATAATCAAATAATAAATAAAATTAATTATAAGAATTTCACCTGAAATTAAATTTAATACTTTAGTTAACTTTTTAAGTATATTGTATAAATTTAGTTATTATTTCATAGATAAAAATGATTGAAATTAATGAGGTGTACAAATCCTATGTGGAATAAAATTGAATGTTAAGGTGATGTGGAATTTTTTTTATTGCATTAACTAACCTTTTAACTATATTATAGATATGGTAATACTAAATCAATTTAATACTTCCTCCCCATCTTATTGTTCTACCTATTTACCTGTTTTAAGGTCAACTTTTGAAAACTTTGACCATTAATAAAGTGTAAAATATAATATTTCATAACATGATATTTACATTGTGAATTTTGTTATACGAAACTCTTTCAAAAAAATTTATTTTCATCCTAAAAAAATGACATAGAAATAGATAAAACGATGGTTAAAATACGGTTTAGAAGACTGTGTATAAAACAAATGAGTAGAACAATAAAATGTGAAAGGACTAATACAAACGAATATATCCGTTTTAAACCAGAGTTAAGTGTTAGTCTATTACATAGTCTTCCCCTTCAAAATCTGACTTTGAACATAAAGAAGTCCCACTACAGTTGGACTTAAAAAGTCACACCACACTTGTTTTTTCTTTACAAAAAAGTATCCTTGATTCATTCTGTTTGGGACAAAGCACCAGGGGACACACTACATCTTTACTCACAACAACCATGATTATAATAAGAGTACTCCTCAACTAAAGTACTCCCATTTATTCCCTCACTGCTCCCACACACTACATCTTCCATTTTGGCCCTTCTCCCTCATTTCTCTTCATCTTTCACTTTTTCTGCACAAAATCTTCTATCTTGTTTGCATCTGCATACTCAATAATCTACCCTACTCTACTGTTTCTGTTGCTGTACTGATAAAATCCCAGAAAAGTTGCAGCAAAACTGTTCTTCTAAGTATGTGCATTAGATTTCTAATCCTGACATTCTATTTCATAAAGAAAGATTGAAACTTTTACCAAAAATTTACAAAATGGTACTGAAATTTCTGCTGTTTCTTCTGTCATTCATCTCTATTGGTTTATGTTCAGATGTACTGAATGATGATGTTCTTGGGTTGATTGTTTTTAAGGCAGGTGTTCATGATCCATATTCTAAATTAGTGTCATGGAATGACAGTAATGACAATGCTTGTAATTGGGTTGGTGTTAAATGTGACCCGAATACGAACCGGGTTACTGAGCTTACTCTAGATGGGTTTTCACTGTCTGGTCAAATTAGCCGTGGCCTTCTTCGGCTGCAAAATCTTCAGAAACTTTCCCTTTCTGAAAATAATTTTACTGGTTCAATAAACCCTGATTTCAGGAATTTGTGGAGCTTACAGTACATTAATTTGAGTGGTAATAGTTTATCAGGAATAATCCCTGATGAACTTTTCCAACAATGTGGCACTTTAAAGTCGATTTCATTCGCAAATAACATGTTAACTGGTGAACTTCCTGATTCTTTGGATTCATGTATGACATTACAGTCTGCTAACTTTTCAGGAAATAAAATTTCTGGTGAATTACCAGCAAAGATTTGGTCTTTGAGTGCGTTAGAGGTTCTTGATATGTCAAATAATAGGCTAGAAGGTCAAATCCCTGAAGGTTTTGGTAGTATGTATAATTTGAGGGAAATTAATCTAGGAAATAATTCATTTTCGGGGCAGTTACCAGAAGATATTGGTAACTGTTTGCAATTACAGTCAGTAGATTTTAGTGAGAATTCATTTTCTGGGGTAATTCCTGAATCTCTGCAAAAGTTAAACATGTGCATTTCAGTAAATTTGAATGGAAATCTGTTATCTGGGGAGATTCCTGATTGGATTGGGCATATGCAAAGCCTTGAAAGATTGGATCTTTCGATGAATCGATTCTTTGGTAGAATACCCTTTACAATAGGCAATGTAAGATCATTGAAGGAGCTTAATTTTTCCTTAAATGGGTTAATAGGTGGTTTACCTGAGTCTTTGATGAACTGTGATAACCTCATGTCTGTTGATGTGAGTATGAACATGTTGAAAGGGAAAATGCCCAATTGGATTTTTGGGTTAGGGTTACAAAGTTTCTCAATTTCTGGGAATAAATTCAAGGGGACAGTTGAGTTCCCTCCCCTCAGAACAAATGCACCAGCCTATCAGAGTCTTCAGGTTCTGGATTTATCATCAAATGAGTTATCTGGTGGTATTGCGCCCGAAATTGGGACTTTCAGAAACTTGCAGTTATTGAATTTGTCCAACAATTTGTTAATTGGTTCGATTCCGACTTCTATGGGTGATTTGAGCATGAGTCAAGTGATTGACCTGAGTAACAATAGGTTAACTGGAGGTATCCCATCTCATATCGAGAACTGCACATATCTTACTACAATGTAAGTCCTCTGATTATCAGTTTTTCATTCCATTGATTTAGTGTTATGCTACTTTGAAAGACTTTCCAATGCAACTTTACATGTTTTGGATGTAGTTAATATACTGCACCTCTTATTATGCATCATTCGGGAACCTCTCCGCGTTTTAACAACACGAGGTTAAGCTGTGTAAGTCTGACCTTTTAGCGCAACATAGACGGGGGATTTGAGGCAATCGGGCAATGTTGTTGGGAAATTTGTGCACTCCTAGTATTGTTATTCTTTAACAAGATCCCATAGTTGGACGTTTTGTGTAGATTTCTGATGCTGATGTGACTTGAACCCACAAAAATCGGCATCATCTCTCAAATGACTTTACCATGTTCATGTTAGCAGAGGGATTTAATTCTAGTCGTGGTGGTCTATGTTACTCCCGACACTTCACTTAGCTGCCGTGTCACGTGTTCGACATCTACTTATCCGATACCGACACGACACTTCGACATTCATTTTAGACCAAAAAATTGAAAATGTCACAGTCCGACACTCGACAGTCGACACCCGTGTCGGAGAGTCAAGGTAACACAGGAGGTGGTTGACTATTGTATCTTGCTAAATACGTCTTTACTTCCCCAAAATCTTAGATATAAGGAAGAAGTATTAGATAAGTTTCTAACAATGCTTTGTGCTTAATCTACTATTATGTGGTTGTACTTTTACAGGATTTTGTCCAAGAACAATCTCACAGGTCCCCTGCCATCCACAATAGTACATCTGACCAACCTAGAGGTAGTTGACCTGTCTCAAAACAATCTATCTGGTGACCTACCAAAAGAACTAACAAATCTCTCCCACCTCATCTCCTTCAACATCTCCAACAACAACTTTGAAGGCGAGCTGCCAGCTGGCGGCTTTTTCGACACAATTCCCCTATCATCAGTCTATGGCAACCCGTCCCTATGTGGGTCTGTAGTTAACCAGTCATGTCCATCTGTCCACCCTAAGCCCATTGTTCTCAACCCCAACTCTTCCACCGATCCCTCAGATGACTCGAACCCTCCAAATTCCCGTCACAAAAAGCTTATGCTCAGCATTTCTGCCCTAATCGCCATAGGAGCAGCCTCTTTTATCTTTGTTGGGGTTATCATAATCACTATCCTGAATGCCCATGCTCGGAATTCCGCTGACCGGTCTGCCTTACCTTTGACTTTTACTGCCCGAGGAGATGAGTTGAGTTGTTCGCCAACTAGTGATTCCCAATATGGCAAACTTGTCATGTTCTCGGGTGATGCTGATTTCGGGTCTGGGGCCCACCACGCGCTCCTCAACAAGGACTCTGAGCTGGGGCGAGGAGGGTTTGGGATAGTTTACCACACTGTACTCGGAGATGGGCGATCAGTTGCTATCAAGAAGCTGAATATCTCAAGCTTAATCAAGTCTCAACAAGAGTTTGAGAGAGAGGTTAAGAATATCGGGATGGTTAGGCACGATAATCTCGTGGCACTAGAAGGGTATTATTGGACTCTTTCACTTCAGCTTCTAATCAATGAATATGTCCCTAATGGAAGTTTGTTCAAGCATCTCCATGTCCATGACGACTCTACCAAAACAGCCCTCTCTTGGAACCAAAGGTTCCTTATCATTGTTGGATTGGCGAAGGGCTTAGCCCATTTGCATCAAAACAACATCATTCATTATAACCTTAAATCCTCGAATGTTTTACTCGATACCTCTGGTAAAGCTAAAGTTGGGGATTTTGGCCTAGCCAGGTTGTTACCAATGCTAGATCGGTATCTTCTAAGCAGCAAGATTCAGAGCGCACTTGGGTACATGGCACCTGAATTTGCATGCCGAACTGTCAAAATAACCGAAAAAAGTGATGTCTATGGTTTCGGGATTTTAGTACTCGAAATTGTGACCGGAAGGAAGCCTGTAGAATACATGGAGGATGATGTCATTGTTCTATGTGATATGGTTAGAGGTGCATTAGAAGAAGGCAAGGCCGAGGATTGCATTGATCAGAGCCTCCTTGGTAATTTTGTCATTGAGGAGGTTATTCCAGTAATTAAGCTTGGTTTAATATGCGCGTCTCAAGTTCCTTCAAACAGACCCGACATGGCTGAGGTGGTTAACATATTGGAACTCATCCAATGCCCTTCAGGAGAGCGAGAGGAGGAGCTCGAATAAAGTTTAGAATAGTTTGAAAACTACTCGGAAATCAAGCTTGTAAATGAAGGCCTTTCTAGCAAGTAGCAACAAGAGTTTGGTTTGTGAAGAACTCTAGAAGAAAAAGGGTACATAGAGAAGAGATCAGTTGTTTTAAAATAATTGTTATTTTGTGTTTTTGAGTGGCAAATAAGGCAGGCACACCTGCTTACACAGCAGCTCTTGGGTGTAAAATTTGCTTCCTTCATAGCATAGGCAACTTTTTGCTTAGCTCTCTCTCAAAATGTGGTTGTAATGTTGTATCAATTATTTGTCATTTTCTCAAATATCAAGTGTTAGAGTTCTATACAGTTTTGTTCCAAGACTATGAAACTAATCAGAGAACCATTGAATTTTCTCTTTTGAATAGGGCAAGGGTACGTTCTATAGCATCTAGAGTGACCGAAATTTTGTGTGCTCATTTTTAGCATTTGTGTGTGATATTTTGATAATTAGCAGTATCATCATGTACGATATTTTTTGTGTTGATGGTTGTAACTTGTAATGCTATTTGAAGTACCTGATCGTACTTTACGAGGGGTTCAAAATCACCGAGACAGCCCTGTATACAATTCTCACGGGTTGTATTGTCGCATTCATGACAAATCATTAATCATATGTATTCCGCTTTAGTCGTAGGATCACACATATACGACATAACGAATTAAAAGCAGAGGAGAAAGAGAGGGTTTTGGGGAGCAGAATGAAGACATAAGCAGACAAGTAACACAATCAGTACTAGTTCCGCACGCTGCTGCTGCTGCTGCTGCTGCTGCTGCTGTTTCTACGTATAAACTACTCGTAATAAGCAAATCCCATGCACATTTAAGCACTCCCTTCACTTTCACGCATAATCATCATATTTTAAAGACCTTTAATTAACATTCTATAATTGGTTGGGGTAACATGATGATTATTATGATTTATGCTTGCTTTGTAAGTTATTTATGCCTCACATAAAGTCAAAATCATAATGTTTCACCAATAATCCAACATGGAACCCATGTTCGAAATAGAGTCGACGGGAAAATAATCAAAATAACCTTATTTGTCGTGCTTGTTATTTAGGATGCTTTTCATTAAAAAGAGAGAAGAATCTGTTCTAACAACTGCACAAAGTTACGGGGGTCAAATGGCCAATCAATACTTTCATTTTGCCAATAAAAACCACAAGTAATTTGCATGACTATGCGACTAGGCTTTCACACGTCACCATATCTCACAATGTGACAATGTACAATCATCCTAGTCTTCCGAACCATACTTTTTTTATAGGAATCCTGTCCTGGATGCCAAGCATCAATGCTGCCTTCAAATGTTAACCAAAGAATCCCAATGACACCAAAACTAGGAAAAAAAGTGCAAGATTCATGTCCTATAATGTCTCTAGTTCTACTATATCAATGTTACACCATTATAAAACCCCATATATTTGTGATCACTCAAATTCAAAATGGAAGTAGTAGAAATTGACAACAATAGAAAGAGCACGTTGTTAGACGACTTTGAGCGTCTTTCAGTGGAGATTCAAATCAACCAGGCCATGCTTAGGAGGAGTTTGTCTGAACCCGGCACCTCCCTCTTCTACTACCCGCGTATCAGTGGTGCACCACCGTTGGTTCGACAGCCGGTTGAACAAGGTAAAAGGGCTTCTTGGGGTTTGTATAAGGTATTTAAGAAGTTGATTAGGCCTATCTTTATAAGGAGGAAATCCAGGAGAAATGACGAGTGTTATCAGAAAGCTCAAGTTGACAAGGATGGTGCACATTGGAAGAGGTTTAGCAAATCTCTGAGGGTTTGATTTACTATTTTTAGTAACTATTAACTTGATTATTTTGTCTATTCTATTGTATATTCCATTAACTAGATGGAATACACAAACTCTTTTCTTCAATTTGTGTTCATTATTGTTCTATATGAATTTGAAAATCTTGAATTATTAATTTCAAAACTTTGTTAGTGGTCAATGTTGTACTAATAATTATCAAATTCAAGATTTGTCACTAGGCTCACCACCAAAAATGGAGAATGTTTAGGTAAATCCGAGTAATAAGGCAATAAGGAACAAAGCAAAATCCGAAAGTGGAAAAAATAAAACATCAGATACAACGAAGATCTTTTTACAAAATGAACGATGCGACTAGTTTCTAATTCGGAAAAATTAGTGAGAGGTTCAGGTTGTCTTTGAGGTCAAAAAACTTAATATTTATAAATATATAAATTCAAAAGGCTTTGATCAAAGTGCTAACTTGGAAATTGCACACAAGTAAAACGAGTGAAAGATGATTTTGAAGAGGGATGAGTATATGTTACACATTGGTAAAACATGAGACCCTTTATAAGATGTTGATGTTTCTAGTCTAGACTAAATGAGGGAAAGGAACATATGTAACACTAAATTTTTTTTTTTTTTTTTTTTTTTTTTTTGTTGGGTGTAATAATGCACAAGCCCACAAGGTAAGTAAGCAAGGTATCATATGATAGGAGAAAAAAAGGTACAAAAACATCCATAAATATGTGACATAATCCTAGGATTGGAATAAAGTTTCAAGTTCTTTGTCTTCAAAAGATAGGCCAAGCTCATACAATTGTTAATCTTCACCCACACCATGGTTTTAAAATCTTGGCCGATACCCCAATTTTAAACCATGACCCCCACGAATTGAAATGTTTTCGGTTGAACTAATTTCAATTGAAACTTTCGATTTTTAATGAAGAGAATAACGCCTAAAAAGAAGTTTGAATTGAAGCTTTGAGTGCACATAGAGTTCTCACAACAATCTCGATAGCAAAGTAAACAAGAACAAGTTCATGAACGACTATCAAAGTGTTGGAAGGCACACTTGGTTGACAATCGTAATTACTATGCTAATTCTCGAAAGAGTAGATATCATTCACGTGAATAGCTACAAGGTGCCTACAAAGTTTATCCTCTCCAGCCTTAGCATTATACAAAAAACTAGTGCCTAGCCTCTGATTAACAAAATAAGAAGCCGGGGTTAAATGGATAGGAAAAGAAACTCTAGAGGCAGAAAATACCTTAAGCTCAGAAACAGAAAATTTAAGCACGATTGGTATACTGCCCGGTTCTTGTATCAATCATGATCTCATCACCAACATTTATGAACAAGGGTACATTCACGACTGCTCCCGTGTCAACTGTGGCTGGTTTTTGCCCACCTATATCAAGTTATAGTCACAGCAATGTAAGCGGATAAAATTCAAAGTAACAAAGGTAAAATAAAAATAAAAAAATAAAAACTTCTGATTTTGATGCAAGAGAAAGATAACTTCAGATCATTATCATAGTGATTTAACCATGTATTCATGTCGCAACTGTTTTGGTCAGCCAGAACAATCATTTGAACATAATACGAAGGATATTTGATGTTGACTCAGCAGTTCATACACTTAAAACAAACATAGTATAGTAAGATACTAAGATGTATAATGTCCGGTTTGAGCTTGATCATGACACACATGAGTGGATGAGCGTGTTGGAAGCTTTTTGAAGCTGACAAACTAATATTTGTCGTAAAATTACATTACACACTTACAGCAGCTAAAAACTCGGTTGGTTCCGATTAAACTACGTTTTCAATAATCTATGATATGATTTATGATGTGGAAGAATGCCCGAGCTTGAAAACTTGGCAGTGATTTGAAAACTACTCCGTAACAGAGAAGGGATGAAGAAAGGACGAAAGGTAAAAATCTAAGACAATTATCCGTCGGTGGAATCTAGGGGAATTGCAAAATATCCAATAGACAAGGGTGAGGTTAAAGCATTAGGTTGTATTTGGTAGGAGCTAATAACAGTTACAAGGTACTGGATCTCATTTAATAGAGGAAGTTAATGAAGGAAAAGGAAAGAAGAAAGGTCAATGCAAAAAACTATGATCTCTTGATGTAATAACCAATCGCTTACGCTAAGTTGTGTAAAAACAGTTACATGACTAGACATTACTCCCTCCATCTCATTTATATGTTCAAGCACAAATAAATTCGCTTACCTTGTGCGGTGTCGCCTTTGAGCCCCGGATCAGTATCTACAACCTTGAGTTTCACAATGATAGGCAACTCCAGATCGATAGGCTGCAAGCAGTTCAAAAGGAAATTAGTTCGAAAAGATAATTTAAGGTTTTTTTCTACTGATTTCTCCTCAAAAACAAGGGGTAGGCTGCAGGGGTGCTAGCGATGGACCTAGAAAATTTGTTTATGGGGTCCGGGTGAATATTAATTACTCAGATTTAAAAACTTTTCACTGATACGATTGAAAAATGGCAAAAAATGTTTTACACTATATTGGAAGTTGTAACCCATATGTTCTACATGGATCAGCCGATGGGGGGTGGGAGTGGCATGAAGAAACGTGTACAATTTACTAAAGGAGGAAACTCTGCTTCTAGATTAGTTTTAAACGCCTGCTTGTTTAAGAAAGCGGTTACACGAATTTACACACATCACAGCAACTGAGTGCACAAGTCATAACTAATAAGGCTTAATAATTACTTTGCCATTCCAGAATAGCATAATGCAGTCCATGCCTTCTTTCAGCCACTTTGTCTTATCACCAACATCTTTCTCATTGAGCCTATATTCCTCATATGTAGTCTGCAAAATGACAAGGACATAGTTCAACGCCTATATTTTCAACATCAATAAAAATTTCGGGGATAAGTCTAAAATCACAACTCGATCATCCTATAAAACAATACAATAACAATAAAAAGGAAACTGTAGCACCGAAGAGGAGCTATACTTGAAAAATGTATGGTCTTTGGAGTGTTAAATATAAAGAAGCGCTCTTGATAGAAATTGGCGAAACAAAATAAGATAGGATAATTTAAGGCTTAAGTTTTATAAATGTAGGGCGTCTAGTAGGTGAAACATGGATAAGGGAACAGATGGAATCAAGTAGATTTTTTCAACTTCTTCCCATCCTCAACAGGAAAAACATCTAAGGAAATTACAAGAAAAGGCAGTCCCTAAAATAAATCTTTGATGCAGGGCGAACGATGAACCTTGGGCCAGGCTAATGAATTTGCTGGACGGTGGTCACCTTCCAGCTCATGAAAGAGGTCCAATAAATGTTGGAGCAATTTTCTACCGGCAAAGCTATGTTAGCGACGTGGGAATTGATTTACTAAGCCTATGATATTTGCTTTTCACACTATCAATTGGGTACTATAAATAACCCTTGCATTATGATCATCTCATAGCACCTCAACATATACTTCTCTCTTAATTTTCCTCTTCTTTTTCTATATTTCACGTATAAGCGTGTACCAATAGGGCTATTGTCTGTCAGCCTTAGAAGAAAAATATTCTTCCACTCCCATTTTATTATAGTGAAGTTTTGGCTCTCTCGCCGGTGGTTTTTACATCCAGTTTAATTTTTAACGTCTTTCTTAATTTCTTTTATCTTAAGTTTAATTTATTTGTTTCCGCGCACTTTGTACCCTACAAATTGGTATCAAAGCTACAGTTAGGATATTTTATCATGTCGACGAAATTCGACACAATGAAATTTAATGGTAAAATGAGTTTTGCAATTTGGCGAGTCCAAATGCAAGTCGTTCTTGTCCAGAATGGTTTAAAGAAAACCTTAGATGGTAAATCAAAGAAACCAGTCACTATTACGGATGATCAATAGGGAGTGAGAAGGCATTGTCCGTGCTTCGGGTCCGTCTATCATGAGAGGTAGGGTTGAGCAAAAATATCCGATACGGTTTTGATATACGTACACGATACGGTATATGATTCAAATTATACGGTTTTCCGTATATCCGATACGGTTTATAAAAAACCAAACCGCATCGGATACATATCGGCAAAATTTGAAACAAGGAATACGGTATCCGATACGGTTCCCTTTTTTCTAAAATAAAATATTAAATATATACATAAATCACAAAACATCCAATATCTTGGTGATGAAACCTGATTAGTATTACACTTTATAAGTTATTTACTCTCACAATTTTTTAATACAATTTAAGTTACTGAAAAAACCAACAATCACCCATAAAAAAGGAAAAAAAATAATAAAATATATAGCTGAGGCTGAAAACCCGGATACTGTATATTTGGTTTCCAAATATACGGAAAAACCGGTATATACAAAAAAACCGTATCGGATAAGAATACTAAAAAAGGAGAACCGTATCGGATAAGAATACTAAAAAAAGAGATTTAAAAAACTGGACCGTATCGGATATCCGGTTTTGCTCACTCCTAATGAGAGGTGTTGCGGGCGGTCATTAACGAGAAGTCCGCTAAAGGAATATAGACTAAGTTAGAGTCCTTCTACATGACCAGAGCCTTGCACATAAGCTCCGGCTTAAGGAGCCTCTCTTCACACTTCGTATGTCAGAAGGTACTCCCATACAAACTCACTTAGAAGAGTTTAATTCTATTTTAGTAGATTTGGAGAACGTATAAGTCATTATTGAAGATGAGGATAAATCCGTTTTACTTTATATTCTCACTACCACCCTGATACACGTTTATTTGGTTGCATTTCTTCCCTCTTTTCTATGCCTTTTTGACTCGTTTTTGGATGATTCTACATGTCAACACTTGCATTTTGTGTCCTTTTTTCCGTCTATGCCTTTTTGTGTCCCATATTGCAGAAATCGACACGGAAATGAACAATTGGGAACAAGTGTGACGATTTAGAAGAGTGGCAAAGGAAAGAAAAGGAAGGAAGGTTGAAGATGACCTCCTGACCAGCCGGCAGGGGGCCCCAGACATCAACCAAGGAACAATTTGAGGTGAAAAGTTCAGAAAACTCCCAGCCGGTGACCGGTGAGGAATTGAGGAAGTTTATAGAAAAAGTTCAGGAACTTCCGCTGGATACACCTATATACGAGTTTTGAAGAAGAAAATAAGAGAAGCCTCCCAGCCAGGCAGGCCCCGCCGCCGGGAGTGAAAATCCGCATTTCCTCCTCACTTGTAATTTTAACCTAGTTTTAGATGGAACCTATAAATACCCCTCCTTAATTTCATTTGTACACATATTCCTAGATCTGAATTTTTTACTATTTCATAGCAAATCACTTGTTAATCTAACCTTAATCCTTCCTTAATTAAACATAGAGTCTCTCCATAATCTAGTTTAAGTATTTAGTAAGAATTCTTCCATATATCAATCCAAGTTTGCATCTTTTGGTATTATTTCTATCTTAAGTCAATTTCCTCTTTGTTTTAGTTGTTAATCTTCATTCTTAGTTTCATCTAGTTAATTGTTTGGATTATTATGTTTATTGTTTGTTCATCTTCATTTCTCTTACGCTTAATCATGTTATGTTTGACTATGTGTGAGTAGTTTAACATAGGGTTTTAGGGGGATTTTGGGTAGGCTTAGATGTTGATTATTGGTAGAGTTTTAGGTAAAATTGAATGGTCTTTATGCTTGTGCACATAAGGTGTTCGGTGAAATGTGTGAACGAAAGTTCATCCCTTTTTATTGATATATGCTTAATATCTTCTTCATTGATGAATGTTGGGGGTGTTTGATAGCATTAGCATACAGGGTTTATAGCAAATTGATGATTTTGTGATTAGACTTTAGGTGCTAAGAGATTAGCAACTTAACATTTATCATTTGATTACCCATTACTTGTTAACCCCATAATTACATCTAGTCTATCTTAGTGAACCCAAAGACCCTATCTTTCCCTTTATTGACTTTCATCCTTGTTTAATTTCTCATTTGCTTGCATATTAGTTTAGACTTAATCAACTCTTTTAATTGTGTTTGACTAAATTGAGATCTTAACAAGATAAGTAGGAACCCACTCCATCCTCGAGTCCGACCCCGATTTACTACTTGAATTGGGTATTTACAAATTGTTTTGATACCGGAAACGACGACTAAAACCGGGTTATCACACCCTTATTTAGGCACTTCAAAGAAATCATGCTATAAGGAAATAGTGATACTTTAATTTTTGAAGATGTGAATCTCACTTCCTGTCAAAAAAAAATTTGAGAAGGAAATTCATTCTAAAAATTCGGGTGAAGGCTTGGTTAATAGAGGGGGAACTTTTGAAATGAGTAATACGGTAATAATAGGTGCAGGTCAAAAGTTCAGAGCTAAAATTTCAAAGTTCGTTATTGCAAGAAAAAGACAAATCTCAATGCTTTAAATTGAACAATAAGCAAGACACAGATGATAAGGGTAAGGGTAACGGTAAACAACCCAATCACCATGATGATAAGTTTTGTCGCTTACATTTACCCTCATCATCTATTCATCTCTATCTTGCTTATTTTTCATTTTAAAGCATTCAAAGACTTTGTGCCCTTTTGTTTCAATAACGACAAAACTTAAAGAGTTTTTAGCTCTAGACTTTAATCAGGACCATGGTTACCGAATTCGCTTGAATATGTCCTTACTGATTTACGATTCATTCTTATAGAATGTGTGTTATACGTATTTTCAGTACTAACATGATAGAATTCGCTCTGAACGATTCGCGATTCCTAGGGTACCGGGCTTTGAATTTCAATGTCAAATTTCTCTTTTGACGGTAGGTGAGACTTGACATCTTCAAAATTAAAATATCATTGTTTTCATACAGCATGATTTTTTTGAAGTGCTTAAATAAGTAAACAAGCTCTATCCTTATTTGCAATAGTGACGTGACATCTAGGTTTTCCAAATCTACTAAAAGAATTAGACTCATCTAAGTGGGTTTGTATGCCGGGTACCTTTTGACAAAAGAAGTGTGAAGAGATGCTCCTTAAGCTGGAGGTTAGTTGCGTTGCGGGGCTCTTAATCATGTTGAGGGAGAAAAAAGGATTATACAATCGGATGTATTACCTCATACTTAATTAGTTTTTGAGTTTTAGGTGTATTTTTTTGAGCTTCTTAAAGTTTTAAGTTACATTTTAATTTTTTTACCTTCAAAAGTCAAATTTAATTAAAATTTAATTGAGCATATATGTAATTTTTTCGAGTTATATTGTAATTTTTTGAGTTTAATGTTTAAGTAAACAAACTCAAAAACTTTATTGGTAAAGCTCATAATCTTTAAAACAAAACTCAAAAACTTCCTTATAAAGCTCAGAAAGTACACAACTGGTGGTAATACATCAGATGTATAATCCACTTACTAATGTTGATGGGCTCTAACTTAGTCCATATTCCCTCAGTGGACTTCTCTTTAATGACCTCCCGCCCTCACATAATAGAGGGAGCTGGATGATGGGTATCGTCTCATTAATTTCATCTCATTGATCATTTGTCATAGTGGCTCATTTTTACGACTTAACATCCAAAGCTTTCTTTAAACCATTTTGGACAAGAACGGCTTGCATTTAGACTTGCCAAACTGCTAAACTAATTTTACCATCAAAGTTCTCGATGTCGAATTTCAACGACATGATAAAATATCCTAGCTGAATATAGATACCAATTTGTAGGGACATAGAGTTTGCGGAAACGAATAAATTCAACTAAAGATTAAAAAAAAATTAAAGAATGTCGGAAAAAATAACACCGGGATTTTTAGGTGAAAAAACCCTCTTTCAATAGAGGTGTAAATCGGCGAAAAAGCCAAAATTTCCACTATATTGAAATGGGAGTACAAGAATATTTCCTCAAAGGCTTACAAACAATAGCCCGAATATTATACTCCCTACGGATTAAACACTTTTACCTGAAATATAGAAAGAGAGAATAAGAACAAGGAAAGACAAGAGAGAAAGATGATTGCCTTGTGTTGCTCTGAGATCATAATGCTTGGGTATTTATACTATCTAATTGATAGTGTGAAAAGCAAAGATCATAGACATAGAAAACCAATTCCCACATTGCTAACATAGCTTTACCGTCTTATGATGTGGAAATATTGCTCCGACAATTATTGCACCGCTTTCATTTGGTGGAATGGTGACCACCGTCCAACAAATTATGACTGAAGAGGGGCTATACTTGTGTGAGAGTGGTCTCTAGGTTTTCCAATAGAAAATTCAACTGAAAAGTGAAAAGGTTCTTGGACAATTCTATTTTACCTCAACTCTTTTCTGATTTCAACTGCCATCTAGTGCAGGCTAATAGTTAGTTGGACCTACGTTACACGATTCGCAGTTCGCTCCATCGAATTTCGAACTAGGTCGGCCGAACCAGAACTGGGTTCGTTCGCGGCCTGGTTCGTCAGAATTCGCGACCCAAATCGGTCTTCCTGGCGAACTCCCTAAGTCCCTAGTGAAGAGATTTAAAGCAAAAAAAAAAAAAACTTGAAAATATGTGTAGAAAAATGAGTACCTTGAATTCTGGGATCTGGAATCCTTTAAAGACGATGAAGAAGCATCAGAAAACTTGAAAAGAAGATGAAGAGAAGAAAAGGAAGTTTTTTTCCAGAGATTTTGGAAGAGATGGAAGAGAAGAAGATGAATTTTTAGGCCTTTGGGTTATTAATGGATGGATGTGTTTTGATTTTTTTTTTTTTTTTTAAAGAACCTTTGGATGATTAGATCACTCAGAAGTCAGATGCGGGGTATTTTCCCTTTATTTATTTCCTTTTCCTTTTTAATTTTGTGTAAATATCATCAAGTAGAATTGCAGAAGGTGGATTGATTACACCTTAACCAATGTATGTTCTCTTGAGAAGTGGTGAAAGTCTTTTGATTTCCCACATTTATCACTAACTTTATTATTATTAATAGCCATTGTCTTGAACGGAGAATTTTATGTTTGGACTTTGAATAGTTTTATTTTCTTCCAAAACAGTTTTCGTCAAACACCAACTTTTATATAATTTATTTACTGGTTATTTTTTCGAATCCGAATCGAGTTCACTATTTTAATGCACTCTTACGAACCGAGTTCACTACAGGGAGCGAATTCCGTACTCGAATTCCGAATTCGAATTGAATCGAACTCCGAACTAGGTAACACAGGTTTATTTCAAGTCTAGTTTATGTCTGTCAAATTTCGTAGCCAAATTCCTTACGGTTTGTTCTGGGTGATTTATTTATGAACATGTCGCTAAATAGTCCGCGAATCTGATTGTATTTGGAAAATGGTTCGAAAGTCTAACTTATATGTCTATTTTATTCTGGGTCTTTTTCACACATTAAATTTGGAAAGTCTAGATGATGATAGGCTTTGGAATTTCTCAAAAATAGTTTGTTAAACTCGTTTTATGAGCAAATACTTTTTGTGCGACGATTTTGGTCAGTTGTTGGAAATCTGTCTAGAACTTTTAAATGGTTTG
>JAOWBH010196481.1:0-17841 GCA_028566215.1 Silene coronaria
AAGTGAAACTTTAATGGTTAAAAGTGCAACTTTAATCTTTTTAGGCCATTTCTAATATAAAAATTTGAATTTATGTAATAATGTAATTGGTGACTAATATTTATATTAATTTGTGACTAATAATTAATTAATTTCATAATTTATGAATGAAACTTTAATGTTACATAACTAAAATTTTAATGGTCAAGTGTGAAACTTTAGTCCGATCACCTCTTACAACCACCACTGTCCTCCACCACAGCCGTTTACCACGACCGCCCAAAGTAAAAACAAAAAAAAAACTTGAGGAAGGCGTTCCCACCACGGCCACGACCACCAAAACACCAACACCGCTAACAACCACCGTCAACACCCACCATGAGCCCCACGCCTAACCCACCACGAGCCCTACCCCAACCGCCGCCTTACAATCACCGTGAAAAAATCAGAAAAAAAAAAAACTAATCTGAAAAAAAAAAAAAAATTACAAACAACACCATTACCAACAACGACCACCCATCTAACCGACACACCCCACCCAACGAAAATAAAAAGACACCAATAACACCACCACCACCACCACCATGAACCAGATCTGCAAAAAAAAAAGATAACGGTGATGTTGTCGCCACCACGAACCCCACCTGACCCACCACCAACATCCACCCCAACCACACCAACCTTTTCAAATCTGGGAAAAAAAAAAAGAGTGAACGGCGGCGTGGCAAGGGCGGAGGCAGGATGAGTCGTGGCAGGGGCAGAGGCGACGGCAGGATGAGTCGTGGCAGGGGAAGAGGGGTTGTCGAGGAGACAGAGAGGCGGCTTCACGGCTGTTGCCGTGAGGAGAAGGGGGGTCGTGGTTGTCGACTGGTGAGGAGTAGTGGCGTCGAGTACTGCTGATGGGTGGTGGCTGGGGGAGGCAGTAGGGGAGAGGAGAGAGGAGGCAGTGAATGAATGAATGAGGGAGTGAAAATTAAGGTTTTATGTTATCCGATTTAATCTTGGTCATTGATTTTGTTCTAATCTTGACCATTCATTCTCTTTATTTAATGGCTAGGATTAGGACTCATGGACTCATCAACACTAAGTGGACTTATATGATCCTAATACTATATATATTATATATATAAGGTATTAAAGAGGTTTGGTATGCAAGACTGTAAACCAGGATACACCCATGTCGCTAAAGGAGACAAGTTTAGACTCAGTCGATGCCCTAAGACCATAAAACCAGTCTTGAAAACTAAGGAAATACAAAAGATCCCTTATGCGGGAGTCTTATGTATGTATGCTCAAGTTTGTACAAGACTAGATATAGCATTCGTAGTTGGAGTGCTAGGCAGATACCTAAGTAACTCGGGCATGAACCCATTGGAAAGAAGCAAACGGGTTATAAGGTACTTGCAAAGGACTAAAGGCTACATGCTCACTTAGAGATCTGATAATTTGGAGATCATCGGGTATTCAGACTCCGATTTTGATGGATGCTTGGACACTAGAAGGTCCACTTCAGGTTGTGTCTTTCTAATGGCTGGAGGAGTCGTTCTTTGGAAGTGTTAAGCAATCACTCATTGCAGACTCTACGATGGAGGCTGAGTTTATAGCTTGTCACCATGCAACTATTCAAGGCATTTGGTTGCGCAATTCGTTGGTGGTTTACGAGTTGTGAATGGTACAGAAAGACCACTAAAGATTTACTGTGATAATGAAAGGAAGTTTTGTACTCTAACAATAACTAAAGCTCGACAAAATCCATGCATATAGAAAGAAAGTTCCTTATTGTGAAGGAACGAATGCAAAGTGGTACTATCAGTATTGGACATATAGGAACAAATTCCATGCTTGCGGATCCGCTCACTAAGGATTTACCTCCTAATAAGTATGTAAAGCATATTGCTCATATGAGGGTAATGCCAAGTAAAGATATTATGGTTTAGTGGGAGTATTTGTTCCATATGTATTACAAGTCATTCTCTTTGTATACTTTCGTGTATATACATTTTGCAGAAATAAAGTTTAAAGTTTTATTTAGTCATGTACACTCTCACGGGTGATGCTTCGGCATTGATCTCCACTAAGGTTAAGGTAGGACCAGTTGAAAATAGGCACGAGCAGATCACATTCCATGTAATTTTCATCTTACACATCCACGATTGATCTATGCCATTTGATTGTATTTTGTATTGTGACCATTGATGGGTTTTGTTACGATAATGTGACAACAGCCTCTTTAATCCTATACTAATATGATTGATGGACGAGACTCTTAAGGAATCCTTAAGATAATAGTGCATTCCGGGAGCTCACTAAAGTTATACACGTTTATAATTACACATGTGGCCCAGTGGGAGATTGTATATATACTCTATTATATTTATATTCTTACTGTTTATGAGGCCAACTAATGTAATGAAATGTGTAGCACTATTATATAAGTTAAACCGAATAAAGTTGCACCAGTTAAAAGGATTTACGTTTTTATTAAAGGGTCGTGAAAAACCTAATGTGTAAAACCGGTAAATATTTCGTATTGATGAGGGTAGATACGGAGTATTAAATGAACCAACGCAATGATTCATTTACATTGAACCGATACAATGTATCATTTAAAGTGAACCAATACAATGGTTCATTTAGAATGAACAAGTGCAATGGTTCATGTAGAATGGACCAACACAATGGTTGGGTTCAAAGGCTTATATAAAGGGTTTAGTCCCCTTTGAACACACAACGATATACAACAAGGAGATTACAAAGTTATATTGATTCTCTAGATTCCCATCGTCTTTGTGAAAATAAAAGGGTGTATTTCAAAGAAAGACAAAATTCTAAACCGCAATCATGAGTCAACAAGGTATGCTTCCGCATTCGGTATTATTGTTCTTAACGATCCACATGATACTCATGTTTTACTAACAGAGACAATATGTACACTCTGCAGGAGAATGCAATGAAGTTTTAATGCAACTCCACAGGTTCTTAGGCAAAACCTAATAAAAGTTCCTTAGAAAAAAAATACTAGAGAAGTTTGTAAACAGACAATCGATGTGAATTCGATTCTCATTCGTTACTTGGGTGGACCTATCACTGGAACTTCTCCTCTATACACCTTCCACGGACCACCATAGAACATAGGTTTCATGAGAGGTACTTCCTGCCCTGGATGATCTTCCCAGTACTTCTCCTACAACAAGGTTGACGAAAGCGTTAAAAACCACGGGAAAAATGCATTGAAAGTTGAGCCTAAGAGACTCCACTTGGGAAGCCAAAATGTCGAAAGGAGTCAGTCATTCAAGTTGACTAGCTATGAACATGCGAGACTCGTACTAAAATGCATTTTGTGTTGTTAAATTTCAAGTATTGAACCCAATAAACGATCACATTCATGAATCACCAATATGTAACATGCAACTGGTGATTCACAATTTCAAAGTGTTAACTTCAAGGGAAAGCTGAGAGCCTGAGAATGGAGGTAATTAATGTTAGGTGATAGAAGTTAAAATAAAAGAAATAAGAGGAAAATCGAAAAAAGTGGTAGTGGAAGGAGGAGGGCAACAACTCAGTAAGAGGGTTGATAGTAATCCACATCCACCAGAATAATTGACTACCTCAAGCCTCAAGGGTATAGTTCCCTAACCGCCTCTTTTTTCCTCCTTTCACCACCGTCACTTGCCTCCTACTTACCCTCATTTTGGTCTCTAAAACCATGGTAAAGATTAACCGTATTCCAAGTGAGCCCTAAATCTCAGCGGATAGTAAGTCTTCGAAATTGAAGTCACATAATAAACAGGACCATTACAAGTCCACAATCAACCAATCATGCATCACAAGAAATAATCACACAGTTTTTATTAACAGTCAGATCTCTAATTGCAAAAATATATGGTTTCTACATAAATATACAGTAGGAGAAGCTTAAAACAAGAAAACAGACTTTCTGAAGAGCAGCAATTAGAGGTTCTTGGCTAAATCAGCTGTCTCTCCTTCGTAGAAGCATTAATTTCTGACTCTACACAGCTTCAGTGATTCATTATTTGTGTTAAAACTTAAAACTAACAAGTCCCAACCACTCCTACAGGCAAATCACAGCATCAAACTTCATTTGAACTTTTGACTAAGCAAAGTTCAAAGTTATCATACGGCGTTCCATCAAAATCAAGAAGTAGATCACCATAGAACAAACCAGGATGACCAAGAGGAGTACCTTTGACTACCTAACACAGCCAAGTGCCGCTAATTTTACATCATATTTCAGTGAAGTGTGTTAGATTTACCATCAATTGTTGTCCACTCAATAGTCCATAGTTAATCCCTTCGACACGTTCCCTCAGCATTTTAACATCTTCATATCCCCTCTTCCGCTCCCTCCGATAATCAGTACAACTCAGGTGCCAACTTGTCATGAAGTCAAAAACCACAACACTCCAGCCTATGTTACATTAAACTCTTTCCTTAAAAGATCATAGTCGTTACCATGTCTTTCACGACGCCTACCAATCCGACACCACATTACAGAAAACAATACCACAATAATAGGTCCAAACCCGAAATTTGGTAGATTTATTGTTTCATAGGCAAATCACACGATAAAGTATAAGTGTATAAAAACAAAGAATGAGTACCTTGTAGAGTTGCTCGGTGAGAGCAGCACCGATAACGCCGGTATAGAAGGCAGCAACATAGAGAGTAACAAGAGGAGTAAATGATTTAGGGCGGCGATAGGGTTCAATCATATCCCATAAAAGTGTTCTTTCCCATTTCGTATAAACATAATCCGCATACTTCTCCCATAGATAGCTCGCCATTTTCCCCTGATTTCGTCAATACAAAATTAATTCAATTGGGCATCTAAATCCAAATTAAATGTGCGCGAATATAGGAGATTAGAATAAACAAAACCTATATTGAATAGCGGAAATGTACAGGGAGGAAAAAAAAAAAGAGATGAAATCAGGAAATTGAATTACCTGGAGCAATTAGTAGTCCGATGCTGGGCGAGCGTGAAGGTGGCGGTTCTATAACTCCCCTAGTCGTGAGTGTGGTCTTGACTCTTGAGAATTGTTGTGGCCGGGTTAAACGTTAGGGCCGACCCGGCCCGCCATTCGGGTCATCATTCACCTGCCTCGCTAGACCTGTGAGAAGCCCGTCAAAAAGTAGGGCCGGGTTTGAGACGATGAAGTGGAACCCGGCCCGCCCCTTAGACGCGTCTGATCTGCCTATGACTCATCTACCTGGCACGCTAAGTCGCTAACCCGTCTATCGCTCTTTTGTGTTTGTCTTTGTCTGTTTACCTGATGTGCACCGAAAGTACCTCTTCCTCATCACCCCAAAAAACCAATCCTTTTTAATATAAATTGATTATTTTCTAGTTTGTACCATAAAATCATCACTTTTTAAGCGGTCGTACCATGCGACAGTCTAATAACATACTCCGTAATTAATGTTACTATTTCGATTCTTTATTGTACACTATTCACAAATAGACCTCGCATAACTAACCAGACACGGTACGACACCCTAACTAAGGACCCGAGGTTGACCCGTGACCCAATCCGAATGTTTATTATTGCACGCAATCTTTATCCCTAAATAACTTGATAATGTATAATAACAAACGTGAATTGATCGACCCGACTCGATCTTGCTTGAATTTTATTAAATACAAGCTGAACAAAACCAAAGACTCGATTAACTCGTTTGCCAAGTTTATTCACACAAAGACAAGATTCACACAAGTAGAGGTGGAGGCCCACCCCCAATTCTGCCCAACAGGTCGGTCAAAGATCATGACACCCCAGCCGGTGATGTGGGATCGGGATCACTCACCACCAACCCGACTGGGCCGGCCCACTGTCCACCATTAGAGTGTCGGGTACGCTTGCCGGTCTATAAACCTTTTACCTCCCTGTCTCTCTTTCGAAACAAAATACGGAGTACTTGGTTCATTTCTAATTCAACTTTCGGCTCTCCCCTCTCTTTGACAATCGCAGTTCATTCCACTCTTGAAATACTTAAGACCACTTTAAATTAATCAATCAATGGCAATGATGGAGTTAGATCCCGACGAAGTCTTCCGCGACGACGATGACGACGATCCCGCCTCTTTTCTCCAGGTTTTCTATTCCTCCTTTTTTGAACCTATCATTATACAAAAATTGCCATATTTGTTCAATCATTTATATATGATTTGTATTTGTTCAGGAAAGAGAGTCAAGCAAAGATTACGTGGTCTACCTGGTTGATGCTTCTCCCAAAATGCTCTCCACCACTCTTACTGTCAGCTTCCCTTCTCTATTCTTTAATTATCACGTGTACCTATCGACTTTCTTTTGTTACTCCGACTCCACTACTACTTTATTTCATAAGTCGTTAAGGGGTCCTGCAAATGACGGGATAAAGTGTCGGATATGACCGAGTAAAAGTATACTAGTTTGCGCACGAGTCATCCATTTCAGTAATTTTTTTGCAAGTATTTTTGTTATCAGTGTGATCACAAATAGTTCTTTCGACAAGTTCTCGAAGTTGTGTTGAGGTGGAAAGGGGAAACGAATGATTCACATTGATTATAGGAATTCAGGAGTGTGCACTGCCTTCCTTCTCTCACTAGATAATACTTTGTTCATGGTTCATCCAAAGATTGTCCGGCTTTTAGCAAAATCCTTTGATGGCTATGACAGTATTACGTGAATGGCTCTCCCTGCTAAGTGCTAACTGGCTCAAGTAGAATGATTAAGTTTCAAAGATTGTCTTTTGTTTGGTCAATATTGTCAAACTGCTTATCAGTGTCCAATTGCTTCATTTTTTCGCATAGGGGATGTTGACATATATGAACAATTGACGCTCAATATATCTCCCTTTTTGCAGGATGATCAAAATAGTGTGACTCACTTTCAGATGACTTTAAAGTGTATCTCTGAGTCTCTAAAGACTCGAATTATCAACAGCTCCTATGATGAAGTAGCTATATGCTTTTTCAACACCGTAAGTCATTCGTTTTCATTGTTGAAGATATGCAAACTTTCTATTCTGTTTAGATGAGCTATGTCTATTGAGACACGTATGCACTAGACTTGGTGCTTTTGCAATGTAAGTTATTTAACCAGAATTTCTCTATGGCCGGATGGCCCTGACTTAATGCTGAATTTACTCTCTTTACCATGTATCTATGCTGTTGGCAATTTGGCATATTTGTAATTTGTCCATGTATACTCAATTAATTATAAATTTTTATTTTCAGCGAGAAAAGAAGAACTTGCAGGATTTGAATGGTGTCTTCGTATTTACTGCTACTGGTCAAGATGGTCTGGATAGGCCAACTGCTAAACTAATAAAAGATTTTGATCAAATTGAAGGTAAGCCTTTTTAAGTTTAATTTATTGTTTTTTTTTTGTAAAGACTAGTTAATCGGACTACTTGCTATTAACTTTTCTTTGGGGGAAAAACTCTTTCGCTCCGCTGTTTTGTTCAGTGTTTATTGTTAAATATGTCTGTTGAAGGCATGGTTTTAAATCTCAGTATCGGTTGTAGTCGCGGTAGCGGTATAACCGGTCCTTAATCGGCCGTCACGGACGGATCGCGGTGAATCTCGGTGATTTATCAGGCGATATCTCGTATCGGTAGAGTGAAAATCCGATATAACTCGGCCGAGATTTTAAACCTTGCTTGAAGCTACTTTGATCAATGAAGCTGTTTATATCCTCCTTTTAAATTCTTGGCAGAATCATTTTCGAAAAACATTGGTAGCCAATATGGAATTTTATCTGGATCTCGGGAGAACTCTCTTTACAATGCCATTTGGGTTGCTCAAGCACTCCTAAGGAAGGGGTATCGTCATTTGTCATTGCTTTGTTTTTTCTTTACATGTTTGGATGTCAATAGATTAAATGAAACCTATTCTGTTTATCTAAGTGACCTGGGAATTTGATGAATGATTTCTCTTTCAGGTCTTCAAAGACGGCTGACAAGCGTATTCTTCTTTTTACTAATGAGGACGATCCGTTTGGGACGATAAAGGGAGTAATCAAACTTGATATGACAAGGACCACTTTGCAACGAGCAAAAGTAATATAAGTCAACTTCCTTCTAAAAATCTTTGATATAAAACTTTTCTCTGATTCGGTATTTTCTGGCCCTATAATAGGATGCACAAGATCTTGGTATTTCAATTGAACTTCTTCCATTGAGTAGAGCTGACAAGGAGTTCAACGTGTCAATTTTCTACGCAGTATGCAACTTTCTCTCTCATATTGCTCTCTATTAGCTTTTTCCCTAGGTCATCAAGAACAATGGTTGTTTCAGGACATGCTTGGATTGGAGGATGACGCTCTTGTGGAGTTCACATCCTCTGCTGTAGAGAGGTATGATATCAAGATATTGCCTAGAGTTAAAGTTATAGGAATTGGGATGTTGAACTATCAACTTTAGTCTGTAATGGTTGGGACTTAAGGTATGGTGCAACTGATATTCCTTGGGCCCTTTTGTATCCCTTGCTGTTGGTTTTGAGTCCGGTGACTTATGATGGGTAGATTTTTATTATGTAAAGTAGTACTACGTGCTAGACTGCTAGGCACTTAAGGTCATTGTAATTTGGATTAAAACCTGTTCCGGATGATCAGAATCAGTATCATGTTTCATGAACACGAGTGTCTAGTCTTGAAACTGAATTGGATAATTTTTTTTGTTTTGTTTTGTTTTTCTCAAACCATGACATTGGGTGGTGGCCGGTGGGTTTGTAAATGAATGTGCCTTGTTTCCACTTCATATGCAGATTGGAGGATTTGAAGGATCAGCTGAGGAAGCGTATGTTTAAGAAACGTAGATATCGAACATTTACATTGTCAATAGCAAATGGTGTATCAATACAACTGAGTGCATATGCCCTTCTCCGTCCAACTATTCCAGGTTAACAATCTGTCACTATTTGCTTGAGCTGTTATCCATTTGTATGGTTGCTTAAACTATTTTATGATATTATGATGTCATGCCTCCGCTTATTAGGAACAATTACTTGGCTGGATTCTGTTACCAATCTTCCTCTCAAGGTAGCTCGTCTTTTGATGCTTCTTGCTTTTAGTGTTTTGCATGAAGTCACGTATATGCATACATAAATCATTGTATTATGTTTTTGATATAGCTATATTATTTAACTCTAATGCATTACCTATATGGCTATATGTGCAGACCCTTAAGATTTGTTTGCACTCCCTTGACTCTAAAGTTCTTCACATTTTTGTTTGAGTGGAATTTGAAACACATGTTAAGAGTTTGTTGAGTCAAAGAGAATAGTAAACACTGAATACATTGAAATGATGAAGAACATTAATCTTAATGATTGGTTTAAATGGTCTTCTCTTCATTAAACAGTTTGAGACTCTGAGTGTGAAAGTTCTCTCTCAAAGGGATCTGAAGTTGTAATTTTGAGGATTCGTCTCCTCATGGGGACGCATAAAATATGTTAGTTGACTCAAGCTTGTGGTTTTCATTTGTATAGGCTGAACGATCCTTAATATGTGCTGATACTGGTGCATTGGTGCAAGAAGCCCCGAAGCAGTTTTTGTCCTATCGAAAGTAAGATTTTCTTGAAGTTCATTGGTGCACTATTTACTGTTCATTTTCTTTCTGATGACATTTCTTCTAGAAGATTCTGTAGTATGGGTATTTTAGGAACAAAGAAATGAGAGAATTTGAAATGGATGGTATTTGGAGGGATCCATGAAATTGGCTGGTGTCTAACAAAATTTTCATTTAGTTAGAATTCCTTTAATGGTCTGTTCCGACGAGTTCTTCAGTTTTCATTCAATACCACTTTGAAGTTTAGTCTACATTTTCGTGAAGGTGTTATTTATTTTCATTGAATGCAAATTATTGTCTTCACAGTCAAGACATCAAGCTGTCTGTGGAGGAGATATCGCAAATAAAAAGAATTACAACAGGTCAACTTCGGCTTCTTGGATTTAAGCCATTGAGTTGCCTGAAAGATTATCATAATTTGAAGCCATCAACATTTTTGTTTCCAACTGATGAGGTAACTTTCAGTTGTTGTCGTCTGTCCATCTTTTTCATATTCTCTTCGCAGCATTGTTTTTCCACCTAATTCATGTCTGATATTCTACTCAATTGCTTTTTCTATTGTGCTATTGCTGACTCAATTTAATGTACATGGCTAATACTATGAAATGCTAAACAGTGGGGGTAGCTTTTGTTCCGGTTTTGTTGACATCCTAGCCAAAATGAAGCATAATAAAAAAAATGAGAATAATTTAGCTGTATCGATCTTGTTTTTCCCCCTTATTTTAGAGTGTCTTCAAATTATAACAATGACTAAGATAATATCTGAATATTAATGTTTTTCCCCAGCTGATTTCCCCCCCTTTACCTTTTATCCTTCGGAAAAAATCGATAAACTTTTAGTGGCCTTGCAGGAAATGATTGGAAGTACCAAGATTTTTATTGCTCTTCACAGATCTATGTTGCGATTAAACCGGTCAGTAATCTAACCCATGATTTTGCGGCAACCAGCATGCATTATTTCTTTGTTCATAGAGCTAATCAGCTAAGTTATGATTTTGCTGCAATCAAGTTTGTTTCTAGGACATCATTGATTTCTCAATATATTTAGTTGTAGTTTATATTATGTTTGTCAACATATCTAGAACTCGATGCTTTCTTTGAAGTCACTGAGACGTAAGATATGTGGCCTTTATTTCCTCATGTGCATTAAATTGATTTTTAGTACTCTTAAGAGAGAAACAAGTGTTTCTGTGAGACTATGGTAGCTCATTTTATGGACATACATTTTTGAATTTACTATTGACTTACGAGTTAAGACTGACATAGTCGTGCAACTCTATTTCACAAAGCTTGTAAACTGCATTCTAATATTTTTTTTTTCCAGGTTTGCAGTTGCATTCTTTGGCAATTCATCACATCCGCAGTTAGTTGCACTTATTGCTCAAGTAGGTTTCTGTTAACTTTGTTGCTAATCAATACGCTTATGACGAATTTGCTTGCATAATTCACCATTATAAAAAAAGTGTGTAACACCTACATAATGCGCCACAAATGAGCTGCCGTTATCTAAGAAATACGGCAGTTTCTTTTGTGGTTCAATTGGTTCATTGTTAGGATCCGTTCTGAGATTTTGTGGGCTGTGGCTAACATGATGTATATTTGTTTGGCCAGGACATTTAACCATCTGAGATGGTTAAATATGTGATCTTGACCACGGCTATGGTTGTTGCTTGTTTGACTATCATAACGTGTTTGACAGTGTAGCATGGTTATAGTAATTGACAATGTGAAGTATCTCATATGAGTTTTGGTCATGCAATGTAGTGATCATGGTTCAAAGCTTTTTTATTAACATGCTTGGATTTCATAATATTTAATCATCTTCTTCAATTCCTGTACTCTCACTGAGGTTTGTCCCCGGAAAAAAACATACAAGACATGTAACCCGACGCTATTCCTATTACATGATTTCCATGTTTTGTCAACCCTACTCGGAGCATCATTTTCCATGATTTACTTAAAAACAGTTTCCGTAATAATGATGTTTTCTGTTGGATGCAGGATGAGATAACTAGTGCTAGTGGTCAGGTTGAGCCCCCTGGAATGCATATGATATACCTGCCCTATTGTGACGATATAAGAAACCCTGAAGAGGTATGAAGATTTCATTCATGAATTCTGCGTTTATTTGTGTATCTGTAACTTTAGTCTGAAGTATTTTGCTTTGCTGATTTTGGAAAATCTCTCTTAATCTTTTAAAGCTTCATATAAATGCCACCTCCAAAGCTCCAGTTGCATCTGATGAACAAATCAAGACTGCTACCGCGCTTATGAAACGTGTAGACTTAAAAGATTTTTCAGTATGCCAGTTTTCTAATCCCGGTACCTCATTTTACTCTATTGCAATTATTCGTTTTTTCTTCAGTAAGAAGATTGCCTCAATGATTCAGAGAGCTCCCGCAAATGGAAGGGGTGGGGCGGACGGGAGGAAGATTCACGTAACCTTACCTTTATGTTAACTACACATAGAAGCCTTCCAAGTTTTAAGCATATATATTTTGTTGATTCAGCCTTGCAGAAGCATTATGCAATACTACAGGCATTGGCTTTGGAAGAAAATGATATACCTGAAATCAAGGATGAAACTCTTCCTGATGAAGAGGGCATGGCTAGGTATTGTGCAAACACCTTTCGAGCTATAATTTGGCCTCGTTTGGTTCATGCTGGAATTAAATTGATGTGTTAATTTGCAATGCACTGGAGTTTAACTCCTACATCAAAATTCACGTGAATTACAATAATCCGTTTGGTTGCCATGTTGGAGTTTTATTTTCCTAGGAATTTCCAATGATCTAGGGGGGGCTAGGTTGTTTAATTCCCCCATTTTGTAGGAGTTGGAAACTCCCATGGAGTTTGAAACTCCCCCATTTTACAAAAAATGGGGTAACCAAACAAGTTACAAAAACCACAATTCATGGGATTTTAAAATTCCCATGAATTGGGTGGGCAACCAAACGAGCCCTTTTTTTTTTTTTGGTGCCTTGTTTGCTTTGTTAAAGAAAGTAATGAGGAACACTTACCTTCTTCAAGGTCTGAATGTAAATGTCTCAGCTTAGAATAAGAAAACATTCCATAGCAGTATTTATTTATTAATTTAGTTCTTTATATGGCTAGTTGCCTGACTAGACTTGTTTTATATCGACAGGCCTGGTATAGTTAAAGTTGTAGAGGAGTTTAAGGTGTCCGTGTATGGGGAACATTATGAAGAAACAGATAATATCATCAGTGCAGCTTCGAAAAAGCGTAAAGCTATTGCCGATAAGGCAGTCCACGAATCTGCTAACTATAACTGGGAAGACCTTGCAGATAACGGAAAGGTTAGATGTACATTCAATTCTTTTGTTAATGATAATGTGGCACCGTATAACTCATCTTAGATAATGATTGAACTTTTCTAATAAAAAAATGACATATTTTATGATAATCCTTGTCGCAAGCTCCGTGAAAAAAAATCCAAAGCTTATGTCGTCCAAGTGGTTCCATACTAAGCATGGTTAATTTTTTTCTTCGGTCAAGTTAGCACTAGAATTATACTGTATTTGATATTAATGTAGAAATTGAGTAATGACCAATGACATTGCTGGAGACGATCCTCATTATTTTGTCAAAATGATTCCATACTAATTCATTAAATTTTTTAAGTTGATTAGACCAAAATTTTACCGTGGCTAGCAGAGGTACCAATTTCATGACCTAAACGTTGGGGAAGTATTTTTGTTAAGATTTCACAACGCTTTTTTAATTTTCCATCTTAAAATAAGTATCTGCTTACATGCTCTTCTGTCTGAGGTGAGCAGCTGAAAGATTTGACAGTGGCAGAGCTGAAGTATTACCTAACGGCACACAAGCTTCCTGTTGCCGGGAAAAAAGAAGCCCTTATCAGCAGAATTTTAACTCACATGGGAAAATGAACATTCCTGAGTTCCAAAATATTCTCGAGGTCGGAGAAAAGTCAAGTTTTTCCGAGATTGTACATATCTAGTCACTAGTTTGATGGGCAGTTTTCTTGCAATGATCATCATTCAGGTTAAGCATGTTGTTGAATTTTGGTCTGTTTGATACATGTAGACTTGTTTCTACATTGTTTTTGGTGGAAATGTAGTTACAATTAGCCTTGAACACACTGTCATAGGGGATGAACTTGTAACTTGTAAGCGATGGATGTTTGGCATGAATAGTTTATCTAGCAGGTTTTCCGTATAAAGGATCGAATAGATGTAGATCTCAATATTGTTTAACTGATAACGTCAATAAGAGGCTATGTCAATTATTTCGGTTTATTATAAGTTTGGTTAAATTTAAGGAAATGCTGTGATCTCTGCACGTTGATTTTCATCAACAGCACGCTTTTAAGCATTTATCAGCATTATATCCATGTATTGGCAATGATAATCAGCGTTGCTAAACTCAATTGAGTTATTGAGGCCAACGAGTACATCGGAATTTAATAGAAGAGCGCAACCGCATAACTGAAATTCTTAGTATATTTTTTATTCATAGCTTTATTTATTTTTTAATTTTTTAATAGTATTAATAAAACTCAACCCAACAAATCATATTTGGTTACTGTATTTTTAAAGAAACTAGTCAGTTTTGGTCTATATCTCTCCAACATCCATACTCTGGAAAATGTTCCATGTAACTAAAGGCTTAGCGCTATATACACCGTACCTACTGTTGCCTTATCAAAGACCACAACCAGGAAAATCATAATAAATATTATTATTATTATTACTATTGCCGCTTTAGGCAAGATGGAGTAGCATCATCATTTCACCACAATTGTATGAATACACAAATTATTATTTTAGATGATAATCCGTCTCAAACTCAAAAAAGGGTAACATATGGTCAAGTGTGGTAGATCAATGGGGTTCGGGTTATTCGGGTCGAGTCAATTTTATCAGTTCTACTTTCTTTCCGGTAGGAATAAACAGAGAGCATCAAATTACGAATAAAGAAATATTATCCCAACACAAGGGCCTTAAATAATGCTACAAACATGGTTTGTCACGCCTTATGGATGTTGATTAACTTCCTTTGACACACTTTATAAAAATGTGAACCGCAAATCCCCCCTATACATTCGCTCTTCCTCTCATATTACCCTAACAAAACAAAAACATACATTTTTGTTCCTAAAAAACTAATTAACGACCAACCTCATTTTCCTAAAATACTATCCTTTTTATTTTATTCCACAAATTTCTTTACTTTACGTGTATCACTGTTTACATTACATACTATCCTTCACCTTCCATGGGCAACATTCGCCGGCGACAACCGCCCGGCGAAGATCACATCTTCTATTCTCCTCCTCTTAACAATATTACTAGTCTAGTCTTTTTCACAATGTTTTTTAGTGTCGCATACTATTTGTTGTACCGATGGAGGGAGAAGATTCGAGAATCGGTCCCTCTCCTTCATGCAATCTCTCCTTCTGAGCTTGCCGCTCTTTTCGGTCTGCTAGCTTCATTGGTATATATGGTTAGGTTTTTTGGTATCGACTTTCTTCGTCCATATTCACCCTTGTCCCCTAAGAAAGTCGATGCCAAAAAAGATGTTAGAGACTTCTCCCTTGTCATCAACAAGGTTGCAAGCGATAATGGTATAAATCAGAGCATTGTTGATGACGAGGACGAGGGGATAGTCCAGTCACTACTTAAGGGTACCATGTCATCGTACTCCCTAGAGGCGACCCTGAAAGACTGCAAAAGGGCTGTGATTGTGAGGAGGAAAGCGGTTGAGCGAGCAGCTGGCAGGTCCTTAACCGGACTGCCTGTTGATGGTTTCAACTACGAGGCTATATACGGGCAATGCTGCGAGATGCCGGTGGGGTACGTACAAGTACCGGTGGGGGTGGTTGGTCCCCTGCTGCTGGATGGGAGGGAATATAGTGTACCCATGGCGACCACTGAGGGGTGCCTGGTGGCCAGCGCCAACCGGGGGTGCAAAGCGGTGTATGTCTCTGGTGGGGCCGCCAGTGTCGTGCTCAAGGATGGAATGTCTAGAGCTCCGGTTGTTAGGTTTGGTTCGGCAAAGAGGGCAGCTGAGCTTAAATTCTATATGGAGTATCCGGCCAATTTTGATGCTATTGCTGCTGTTTTCAACAGGTCGGTTTACGTTACGTACTTATGTTTACATTAGTTATTCCTACGAAAAAAAATGACCAACTTAAACAAGTCTCTAATTTGTGTCGTGACTGACTAAATTAGCCGGTAAAGTTATAAGAAGTGATAATCACGACTTTACATACCATAAACTAACATCGAACAAGAGCTAAACCGCTAAAGATACGTTATACGTGACGCAAATAAATGGGGTAGACATGTAATCTAGTGTTTGCATACAGATCTAGCAGATTTGCGAGGTTGCAAAGCGTAAAATGTGGAATGGCTGGGAAAAATCTATACATGAGATTTTGCTGCAGCACAGGCGACGCAATGGGTATGAACATGGTCTCAAAAGGCGTACAAAGTGTTCTTGATCATATTCTTGCAATTTTCCCTGACATGGATGTTATTGGCGTCTCCGGTACATCTCACTTTCTTTTTATGGGATTTCGATTCCTCTGAGATAGGACTAGAAGAGTTTTAGACATGTAAGGATAATTATATAAATCGCGGAGGAAGGTATGTGAAGCTAAAGTAAGAGATGCAAAAGGGAACCAGGAATTATAGGATTAATGGGTTGATCTCACATGTAAACCGTCTCATACAAGTTTTTTTGAACAGGGAATTACTGCTCTGATAAGAAGCCGGCAGCAATAAATTGGGTGGAAGGTAGGGGTAAATCGGTGGTATGCGAGGCAATAATAAAAGAAGAGGTGGTAAGAGGGGTGCTAAAGACGAAAGTTGAGACGCTGGTCGAGCTGAACACCCTCAAAAACCTGGCTGGATCTGCGGTTGCTGGGTCATTGGGCGGGTTCAATGCCCATGCAAGTAACATTGTCACTGCTATCTTTATAGCCACGGGTCAGGATCCTGCTCAGAATGTTGAGAGCTCTAACTGTATTACTATGATGGAAGCTGTCAACGGTGGCAAAGATCTTCATGTTTCCGTCACCATGCCTTCTATTGAGGTGCTTCCTCTACTCCCATTCTTAATCGTCCTTATTTTCACATCGTCAGTTTTTAACACAGGGTAAAGTTGCATATTTCTTACCGACCTTAATAACCTGTCAAACAGCTATTGTCGCCTAGTCTACACTCTATTCCTGTTTCAGGTTATATACAGATAATAAGTTCGAGTATCAGAGAAGTTTTATCCAGGCTAGTCATGAACCGTATTCGTTTTCATTTAAACCGTGAGCCGTGTATCATCATCATTTGATGATTCCCTGAAATTCTTAAATAAATGGTTTGACAGACAACACCTGATACAAATCAGACATAGTTTTCAGTAAACTGGAAACTATGTGCATAAAATAGACTCTGAATGCATGGGCCGTCCACCTGTTTCTAGCCAACAAAACTTGTCCTTCTCACTCATCTTTTGTTTGCATGTTAATTGTGCCTGTTAAATTTCTAACTTACTCAAAATTTCATTTAAATTGAACCGCACCGGCAGGTATGCCACGGCATCAGATATCGAACCCATCTCATGAGTACCGCTACGAGGTGGTCTCACTGAATACCAACTAGACTATACAACATCTACAGAATTTCCGTAGAAATAATTCCGTTGCTTCTCTTTAGATTATTTACTAATCACATGTTCAATGTTTTCGTGATAGTACTACGACACTTGACATTTCTGTAAGGCTCTCGCTTACATACAGTAGAGTAAGAGGGGTCAGATGTACGCTAATTACAGTTGAACATTAAAATCCGCAGGTGGGGACAGTAGGAGGAGGGACACAGATAGCATCACAAGCAGCATGCCTAAATCTACTAGGAGTAAAAGGAGCAAGCAAAGGTAAAGAAGGAACAAACTCAAGAGTTTTGGCAACAATAGTAGCTGCTTGTGTTCTTGCAGGAGAACTCTCCCTTCTTTCCGCAATTGCAGCCGGTCAGCTTGTTAACAGTCACTTGAAATACAACAGATCAAGCAAGGACATTACCAAAGCCGCCTCGATTTAGCTTAGGTTTGGTAATTTGGTAGGGTTAATTATCATTAACTAATTAATCTTTAGAAATAAACAATAATGCCACTTAATTGTAAAGATTAGGGAATTGTCAATGGCATGAATAGTTAGGGTTAGTATTAGAGGTCCTGTCACCTGCAGTGATGTGAGACCTGTGAGTTTAGATTTGTTGGTTAAGATAGAAGTCAATAATCACTATGTAGGAT